>CACRXK020004232.1:0-16026 GCA_902702795.2 Paramuricea clavata
CCTAGAAGCGTGGCATATAAATATGAGTAATCATGCTTTGAATAGGGATGACGGTGCCTATTTGCCAGAGGAATATATGCATCTCATTGGCAGGTAACGTCATCCCTTGGGTATTTAAGAAGCCACGATTGCAATTTTAGATCACCCCTGATGAAGACACTAGACTGGAGTGTCGAAACGTTGGTTCTTGATTACAATTCGACTGGGCTTTGTAATCATTTATTTAAACCAGAGTAGCGAGCGAAACATGAGTAACCAAAGATGTTTTGAAGTAACATAAAATTGTCATAAAATGATTTTTTTAAACGGTACGTATAATAGATGAAATTATAAGTTATAAAATGTGCGCAGTAAAAGTGCGCAATGCAAAACTGCGGAATTACCTTAATCACTTTTTGGAATACCTTGAGCTTGGAAAGGTTACAGTATGTAGTTTTCCAACAAAAGTTAAGTATGCAGATAGTGAAAGTCCTGCGTACCTATACTACGTGGTACTTGGCTACAAAACAAAAAGTACCAGCCAGACTGTAATATTGGCGTACCTCCGGTACGTAAGTACGCGAATTATCGCACCCTGAATTTACCCAGGCTGAATCAGATTGAAAATGCCCATGTAATCATCAAAATTTTCAGCCCGTGCTGAGTTCCCAGGCTGAAATCGCTCCATGTAATCAGTCCTTAGTAAATTTTTGCTGTTTCATGGTTGGCACCAAATTTTTTATTGCCTCATTTGCCGGTAAGAATTGTGAAAACTGAAAAGTTATTTCTTTCATACTTTGTGTGAGATCATTCAATTATCTTGAATACAAATGATTTGCATTGTACAGTACCGCTGACATCTATCGTGAGTCGTGACACAATTTATCGTCTATTTTCATCTATTGTCTAAATGTCTCCCCGTCTATCGTCTCTGGTCTGTTATATATCATCTCCGTGTTTCGTAGATACCTTGAACCATGTTATTTACATATCTATCTGTATTGTATATTGATTGTACTTTTGGTGCCGCGCTATTTAATTCCCAAAGGATATTAGTGTTCTAAATTTCTTTACCGAAGCAATAAATGTTTTATTTTACAGCGGTGTTTCAGTGCTAATTCACGCACCATTTTCTAGTTCAAGTAATTTACATAATTGCATTATAGAATATACACGGCTGATACATCGTAGTCAGCCGGCCAAGGTGGCAAAAAGTGCCTCTAAAGAGAGTTTGATGGCAACTTTATGTTAGAAGCTCGTAACAGGCATTTTCTTATAGTTCAAGCCTTGGTGAATAAGACTGTGTGTGTTACCACTTCTGATTTTTGCTTTATAGCCAAAAAATTGAGAATTTTAAAATTTTGCCTATTAAATTACTATGATGGCAAAAAATGTAAAATTTCATGTTCTCTTATACAAAAAATAAACTATACCACTAGAAAGAGGGCAAATAAAGGCGGATCTCCAACAGACGATTTTTGAGACGATCGTCAAAACAGTTCGCGACGACACATGCGCAATTGAAAAAATGTTTGAAGTGCAATCGTCTAGCGTTCGACGAAAAGTAGGATTGACATCTACTTTTCGTCGAGCGCCAGACGATCGCCAAATTTTTAACCAACAAGACGCCGACTCGGCGTTAACCTCGGGTCGGTGGATAGGGGATCGTCTGGTAAATATCCAAAAATTGTGTAAATCACGATAGTTTAATAGTTCACTAGTATAAATGGTGAATCAGTTAATCAAAGCTCCGTTTTAATATTTTATTGACAATAATTACTGGCCCTCATCAAACCTATTGTTTTCTCTCTGCATTATATCAGCGAATGTCGAGAAGTTTTCATTTAACGTTGTACTGAAAAACGGGAGCGGCCTTTTTGGTTGTATAGGGAAATTCCGGCTCAGGGGTAAATGTTTATACGCGTCATATTCTATGTACGCGTTAAAATAGCACACAACATTATTAAAAATAATGCAGCGTGCATCAGTGCACACAGACATTATTAGCAATAATGCATTCCCAAGATGAGAAGGTGACAGTGCTAAAGGCCCCCCATACGGTGTCGTCGGGTGCCTGAAGCACTGTTGGAAACGGTCGCTGTGAGTCTTTTCAGTTCAATTTTATAGAGAAATAGTTTCGTTTGCGCTTGTGGGATTTTATCCTAGATATACGCATGTGCAGAATACACCATAAGTTCTATTCCCGTGTTTATCCAATACGCTATTTGAGTAAACCTTAACATTAATGATAATATGTAAACTAGACTATAATTGACCTCCACTTGTGGAGATTTTAATTTAGGGCGATTAATTAAACTGAAATCTGTTCTATCACAATGCACTACAGTGCCTATGGTTATGTCTATATGCATGTCCTCACAAATGTCTGGTGTAACGTTGGATAGGTTCATTGTCATACGGTCCCGACAAGCAGCAACGTACAGTAGTCTTCCAGCCGAAAATAATTACTTTTGATTCGGGTCAGTAATTATAATAGATAACAAGTGAAAGTTGGCCGCGGTATTCCCATGCTATGCATACGATGTACTGTACATTATATCAACATATACTCGAGAATAGTTGTCCAGCTAAACATGTATGTCAAAATTATCACATCTTCTGGTTTTAAATCAACAATTCTGACGGATTTTGTGCAAGGACAGCTTCGGGTTCCGTTTCGCTTTGGCCGATGCTTGCCGGAAGTACACTTATTTACCGGAAGTTGTCGTCTCCTCCGCAGGCCCTTCGATCTTCGACTACGCGCGCGGCTCGACACAAATGAAAAACAAAAAAAAAAACAAGAAAAAAAAATAGGAGCCGAATTTAAGACCTCGGTGTCGTTCCGACCCGAGGTAATAAGATTTCTTGCTGCTAGTAGCCTAGTACAATTTTAATTTTATGCACGCATGATGTGGCAAATTAAGGTACTTGTGAGGCACGTGAAATGTTTAAAGTTCAGGCAGTATTTGACTTGAGATTCAATACTGCAATATTTGCAATGAAGGGATAAATGAACTGGAAGTAGATAATGTAGTAATTTCTTTATAAACAGGTTAAAAGCTAGAGGTTTTTTTTTCACAAACAGGTTCTGGTGGATATGGTGGAGGTTTCAACATGAATCCAATGGCTCTGGCTGGAATGATGAGCATGTTCATGAATCAAATGGGAGGCATGGGCAATATGGGTGGTGGTGGCATGGGTAATATGGGTGGTGGTGGTGGCATGGGTAATATGGGAATGGATGCAAGGGGTAGTGGTGATGGGATGGGTGGTCGTGGTGGTGATTCATATAGAGGACCATCAAGCACTAGTGATGGTTACAAATCAAATACTTACCCTAGTGGAAATGTCAACACCAGTACTCCGAGTGCAAGTGATGCTGCTGCTCTTGGCTATGGTGCTCAGAATTCGTCCATGTATGGTGATCAGGCGGCAGGTAGTATGGGAGATATGTCAGCGTATGCTAATGCTATGAGTGCAATGTTTGGTGCTGCAGGTGTGAATCCAGCAAATGTTCAGGCTGCATTGTACAGTGCATATGGTACTGGTACTGGTGGTGCTAGTAGTGGTCAACTGGGTGCTTATGACCAGTCTTCCTCTGCCTATGGTCCCGCAAGGAACACATCAACTCCTATAAATCGAGGATATAAACCATATTGAGGTAGGTAAACAAGTGCTTGTGGGTTTTTTGCTCATTGTGACAAGTGAAACTCATCAACACAACTGAAATTCTGACCAGGAATTTGTTTTCATGCCATTTCAAAATTTTTAATGTCATATATATTAGGAAGGAAAGAATATTTATGCTGAATTTAAAAATAATGCGTAATATTTTTCTTTCAATTGAAAATCTTATGTACAACACTCTAAAATGTGCTTCAGCAATATATCTACACTATACAGTATATTGAAGTTTTAGTACACCATATTTGGAGCTTGTTGGAGACAGGGTCTTAGCTAGAAGGCCGTGTTGGCCGTGTTATCGCGGCCAAAAATGGAAAAACACGGCTAGATAAAATGAACGCGGCTTCATTATTTATATAAGGCCGTGTAGGTTCATAAAGTAAGGTGGTGCTACTTACAACAGACAGAATTTCTTTCTATTTACGTCGTAAGAAAGTTTGTAAAATCTACTGTTCTTGTTGAAATTGGCAGAAGTGATCCGTGATGTTTTGATGGAGAATGGAAACCGTAGTCTGTACGGTATTAAAGTGGTTTTAAATACCCCCAGGATTTGCTGAAATAACTTAATATTTTAATGTCAGTGCACAATATGAGCGTATGCTTGCCTTGTATTTATTTGCAAAGCATAGAACAACCACAGGAATATTGTCCCTTGTTGTAGAACCTTTTAATTTGGCTATTCAAGGTAATTGACATGTGCACACCCTGGTCATTTAGAAACACGCCCAAGATCTATAATTATAAGTAATAGCATGGCTTGAGGGAGATTAGTGATTAAATGGCCCCGTAACCCGAGGCAGGTTTGCGGAATTCCGCAAACCTGCCGAGGGTAAGGGGTCATTTAATCACTAATCTCCCGAAAAGCCATGCTATTAGTTTGTAATAGCATAGTTTCGCTCCCATTTAAAAATGGACAAACATGCCCTACTTGGAATCAGCGTATTTAAGCTAAAACATTTGCTTCATTGCTTGTGGGATGTAAAAGCTTGTTGCACATGCGCACTTTTTACGCTTTAATCGGTTACGCATGCGCAATCTATCATTTAACGTACCACAACAACAACGCTAAATATATTAGTATAAATTTGAAGACTGCACCTGCATAATTTAAATGATGCGGCAACTCGGGGATCGGATGATAGACTATTGACGGCTCTGAGCTAACTGTTGCTGTTCCTTGCACGATTATGTGCGTGAAGCACTTGCCTAATGCGTAGTCGTCAGGGAGACAAAGGTGTGACCCTTGGTAACGGGCGATTAGTTCTAATCGCCCGCTCTAGCGGGCGATTAGAACTAATCGCCCGCTACAGCGGGCGATTAGTTAGTAATCGACCCTGTTGAAACAAAAGAAACCCGGGCAACTATGCTATTATTATAAGTAATAGCATGGCTTGAGGGAGATTAGTGATTAAATGGCCCCGTAACCCGAGGCAGGTTTGCGGAATTCCCGAGGGCGAAGCCCGAGGGAATTCCGCAAACCTGCCGAGGGTAAGGGGTCATTTAATCACTAATCTCCCGAAAAGCCATGCTATTAGTTTGTAATAGCATATTTTCGCTCCCATTTAAAAATGGACAAACATGCCCTACTTGGAATCAGCGTATTTAAGCTAAAACATTTGCTTCATTGCTTGTGGGATGTAAAAGCTTGTTGCACATGCGCACTTTTTACGCTTTAATCGGTTACGCATGCGCAATCTATCATTTAACGTACCACAACAAACACGCTAAATATATTAGTATAAATTTGGAGACTGCACGTGCGTAATTTAAATGATGCGGCAACTCAGGGATCGGATGATAGACTATTGACGGCTCTGAGCTAACTGTTGCTGTTCCTTGCACGATTATGTGCGTGAGGCACTTGCCTAATGCGTAGTCGTCAGGGAGACAAAGGTGTGACCCTTGGTAACGGGCGATTAGTTCTAATCGCCCGCTCTAGCGGGCGATTAGAACTAATCGCCCGCTACAGCGGGCGATACGTGATTAAACGTCCCTGTTGAAACAAAAGAAACCCGGGCAACTATGCTATTATAGAACATATTACTGTTGTTGTACTGTACAGTACTTGTAAAATAAAAACTTATTAAGTGTCATTAAATAAATGCATAAATTTTGCTTTATGCATTCGCGCGTGCAGTAATTTTCACAGTTGTGCTATTTTAAATTCCCAGGCAGCTAAAATCTTTTGTCTTTAAAACAATGTCGATTTCTTGGGAAATTCCGAGGTTGCGTTCTTTTTATACACCCTGTATTGAAGTAATCTAATGTTGTTAGAATTTGAATGGACTGGCACTTTGCTGAACGTAATAATGTGTAACTCCGTAAGCCTTGTTTTAGACATTGAATTTCGGTCGCGTGAAATGCAACTAAGACAATAGATAATGAAGGCCGAAGCTTAATGAGGTTTATCATCTCATTACTGTCTTAGCACTGAGTGCATAAATTATACACGTCCTAATTACGCATTCAGTAATATATTTTGTTAATTGACCGGGAAGAGCAAGACAAAATTTTGTTGATTTCTCGTTCAATTTTTAACCAAATTCAACCAAATTTTAATCAGTTCTTCCTTAGCCGATGGGAAATGCATTCAAAAAATTTCGTACGGATATGTTTGGTATTTCTTGAGTTATCGTGCTCACAGACAAACACACACACACACATACACACACACACACACACACACATACACACACACACATACAAACCCAGATGATTACATAACCTCCTGGCGGAGGTAATTATTTACAGTCAATCAATACAATATGTAAAATTAGAAAGTTTTGACGTATATATTGTTTTGATGTTAGGGAGCGGTCATTATTTATAGTGGGGGTGGCACCGAAGAGAAATGTTTTTCGTGGCAAAAATTTTGCTGACCCAACCATTAAAAGTAAAAAATTTGATTACCCAACCTCAAATATCAATTAAAAAATAATTACCCACCCCTGGCCAAAAACGTTGCAAAAAGATACCATTCAGTTGTCACACATGTCCTTTACCATTTCTGAGTTCTGTGACATGAGTTTGATAACGGCTTGTGCAATTTTCTGCAGTCTAAAGTTTCATGTTGTCTGCACATGTACTTTCTTTGGAGACACCATTTGTTTTGTCAAAATGATCAAGACAGTGACTCTGATTGATTCACATATTGTATTGACAAATGACTGTTGACATTGCTTTTCAGTCAACAATATTTCAGTGGGTCACTGGAAATGTTTTGGAAATGACAATAAATTTTTATTACCCAACCCAGCCTAGTCCCAGGCTCTCTCCCTCTATTCACTGCTTTTATATATTTAAATAAGTCTCAAAAGTTTTATGCCTGGGTGTGCTGTGCGGAACGCTTCAGCGAGAGAGCCTAGCAGATTTCGTTAAAATGGTCCCTGATTTCAAAAAAGTGGTCCCTGGCCTGGTTACCAAGCATACCGCATTTGTAAATAGAAAATGTTATGGAAATTTCCTTTGCGTTTATAATTAAATCATTAGTTTTGCTCTAATGCTGTCGGAACAATGAAATACGCTACGTTTCGCTACCATACGGTCAGAATGGAGTAACGGGTGTTTACACTCCGTGTGACTCGTGTTTACAATAATATAAAGCCATATCACATGCTATCTAGAAGCTTGAAAATTATGCCGAGTCTCCGACTAAAAATGTTTTGACAACATAGTCATGTCAGGCAAATATTTCCAATCTCCTCAGCTGCTTAAACCTGTCAAGTAGAAAGCGTAGTTGTGTATACTCGTATGGTCTAGTTGATCACAACTTGCGAGTATATAAATATCATAAACGATTATACGACCATTGCTCAGACTCTGTATCGTAAATTTGTATATATATTTTTTAAATTGAGCACATTTTAATACAGTTCGAATTTGGTTATGTAGATATCGAACATGATCAACGAACATTTCGTATTTACAAGGTTATTTGTATATCTAAATTTTCCGCCATATTAAAAATACTGAAATCTGCTAGGCGTTCTGAAGCACCTTTAGCGGTGACGTCACACCTAAGTCCCAGTCTCGTACTACATCCACGTTTTTTCTCGCGCTTGCTTCAGAACGACTGGGACTAGGCTGTACCCAACCCTTGAGTTGTTTTGTTTTTCATTTACCCAACCTTTTACTTACTCAAAATTTTGTTTACCCAACCTTTTTCTCTTCGGTGCCAATTCCGTCATAAATAATGACCGGTCCCTTAATAGGACAAGTACTTGGAAAACGTTTTGCCCATGCAAATGTCGTTCTTGTTTCATGTCTTGTTGTTCGTAAAAGTGCATGTTCTGAGTTTTTGTACGAATGTAACCACGCGCAATACCGTGAAATATGTAACTAGCTATGTATTTTGTTAATTTTACAACCGTTCAATGGTTTATAGTATAGTATAGCGTAGTATTCTCATGTATGGCAGGACTTAATTTGGGACTTTATTAGTCCTGTTGTCTGTGCCTTCAATTTCTTATTGTAAAACTAATAAAATAAAATATACTATATGTACAAAAGAGAAAAAGAAGGGGGAATTTTCGTATTTCATAAATGAATATTAATGTTGTAGATTCATTTGATTTTTTACAATGATTGGGCTAGAATATACTAAAGTACTATATACATATATAGAAGTATGTTTTATAATTCTGCATAGCAAAAAATGTTGTTTAATTTGTTTTTCGAAGGTGTTATATAGGAGTTTATTTCATTAAGTTTTGTTTCTAACGAATTCCATACATCAACTCCTTTATTTGAGAGAGTGTGTTTTACATAATTTGTCATTTTATAACATTTGTGAAGTTTTGATGCATATCTCGTATTATCAGTGAATTTGGTTTATTAAAAAATAATTTTTAAAAAAATCTGATAAATTATTAAGGTGATGGTATCGAAGGGACTAATTACCGGGTAAAAATGGTGCTTATATATATACACTCGCAATTTTTCGACAGCTGATTGCTCTCAAAGGTCTTTGAAAATAAGCAGAAAAAATCTTTGAATTTTTTTGGTCTTGGAGACTACGCGAACCCTTGCGGAATAACTTCAAATATATGTTTGTGAATGAATGTTAATGAATGTTTTATGGGATGCTGGTCTTAGTAGTCATCGCCCGGGAAAATTTCACTGATAATGGCCATTTTGAATTGTTTAATTTTCCCGGGCGATGACTACTAAGACCAGCATCCCTCACGGGCATCAAGCCTTGTGACGTCATTATGCATAAGGTCTATTGTGTTTTCGCACTCTTGTGTTCAGCGTAGTGCTTATAGCATTCAAATTATAACAATAAGGTTAATTTCTAAAGGTCTCCTTTTTTATACACCCTGTATATAAGATTGTATAGAATCGGTTTATTAAAACTAATTTTTAGTGATGAAATATTTTGTTCGCAAACAGTTTTGTCCCAAAAGAATCAGTTTTTCTTGTTAATTTTCGAATGTTCGCAAACAGGAAAATATTTGAGAAACACATTTTTCTGCAACAAAGCTTTCGCCGGGGTGGAAAAGACGAAAACTTTCGAGGACATGCACATGAAGATTTTCAGAACTATATAACATAGTTTACCCAAAAGACCAATATTTATATCAGTTGTACCATTTTGATTACAATTTTGCAGTTTCGTATTTTTGTGGCACACAAATGGTAGGAATTAGCCTTAGCCTTGCAAAGGCGGGATAAATAAGGGGTGTGTTTTACTGGACGTCTGTAGGGAGAACGGTTTAAAGAGCTATCAAGTATAAATGAACTTAGTTGAGTTCAGTTAGCTTTCTCCTGTAGTAACTTTCCAGAGAACAGTTTAAAGCTGATTAATTACTAGGCAGAGACGTAGCCAGGGCTGGGGACCCGCCCTCTCCCCTGGTAAAATTTTGCCACCCTGATAAAATGTATTATATAAAAAAGGGAATCCTTGATTATATAGCTTCATGCTGTCAATAATGCAAAAATTCTGTAGAATATATGCTTTGCTGCGCATCGGTGTGAGACCTAAAATCTTGTTCGCTTATTTGCGGCACACAGCTTGAAAACATACCTTTTCTAACCCTAATTATTTCAATATGTATTAAATGAGGGTTAGATGAAGTTTAAACCAATCTGTTTTTTTTACCAGTGAATTTTCAACGCGGGCTCGGCCGTGGCCGGGGGGGGGGAGACCCGTCGGAAAATTGAGACCCGTCGGAAAATTGTCACTGTTGTCGGAATCTTCGTGGTGAAGCATCAGAAAAAGTGATATGGAAATCGGTAAAAGTGCTACGAAAGCAATTATAATGTTATTGTCCGGAAAAATTTTTTACCAAAAAAGTTGTCGACATGTTTAAAATGTTGTGATCCGGAAAATTTTTTCTTGCGCGAACTTTGCGTCTCGAGTCACTGGCGGCTTGGCCCCACCTGGGTTTTTGCTGCCCCCCCTGACCAAAAATCCTAGCTACGCCTCTGTTACTAGGCCAATATGAGAGGACCGTTATACTGCATGGACTATAGTTGGAAAATGTAAAATTGATATAGAACAACCCAGTATACAGAAAACTGGTCCACTTTAGTTCAAAATTACTTTATTTAGTACATTTGATTACACATGCATGCCCCTTAATGAACGAATTGATTTTATCTTATTATTTATTTTATCACATACTAAATTAACCCAAACTAATAACGCCTGTTTTAAACAACTTGTTTTGAACACGCAGTTTTACCACGTAATCTCATTACGTTCAGGCAAATTACAACAATTGTTAAGTAAATTTAAGTAAAACTACACAGTCAAAACGCAAAGTACATCAAGTCAAGCAAAATTCAAACCAACAATCACCATCAAGGAAAGAGTAAACTTGGTCACCATGACACCAGTTGCACTGCCGGGGGTATAATTGTTGCAATTATCGGTATTACAACATTCAAAAGCACACGATGCCAGATTCAATTTTGTTGTTGTAAGGTTACACGCTTTTTCAGTATCGAGGCAAAGATCCGCGACGCCACAGCTTCTTCCAACAGCTTCTGTGCCATTTCGGTAGGTAATAGATGATGTGAAACAATATGAAACACCGGATGCACATGTCGATGCGTTATTAGTACATTTTTGTTGTTCTTTTGGCTGTGTTGTCCAGTATGTACAAACATTGCATTTCAGAGCACTTCCTAAAACAAAACAAAAAAGATATGCAGTAGATCATTAGTTGCAAATTGTCTTGTCATACCTCCAGCAGCCAGACTGAAAAGTTTTATTTTGCGCAGGAAATGTTATTTCCTTGGAAAAGTTGCGCGGAAATGTCAGATATTTTCACAGAAAATTTATGGCAGACCAGGCAATCCTGCAGTCAGAAAGTGTCTTTGTAGTTTGTCAAAGAGGAAGATCAGAAATCTGCTTGGTTCACAAAGCATTTTGTGCAGATTCTTCAAAAATTATTTGCAGTTATTTACAATTTGAAACATTTTGCGCAGATTTCCATAATTGCAAGAATTTTTGCGCAAGAAATTAATTTCCTCCAAAGCCAAACCTTTACAGTCTGGCCCAGCAGTGCAACTGGTGTCATGTCTTGTCTCTGTCAGTTTAAACTGTTTTATATCTAGAGATCCAGTAAGGGTCAATCCACTGACCTGAAAACTAGAACTGGATAAAGTATCCTGTTGAATTCAATCAGCCAATTTTAAAGCCAGAATATTTATTATGAGATGAGATTTTAATGTCTGTCAAAATCTCTGCAAATCGGATTGCGACGTGTTTAAAATAGCCACATTGTCAAGCAATTACATTATCCTATGTAACTTGAAAGATAACTGCATATCTTTTCAAATAACTGCATATTGCTGGCAAGGAACATTATCAAGCATTGTGATTCAATGACTGAAAATTTGTAAATTTTCTTACCCAAAGCTGAGATAGCCAACACGACTCCAAAAGCGAGCAAAATTTTGCTCAACATACTGTGATCTTTTCCAAAACTAAATCAAAGACAAAAACGAATTGAATAAAGTAATTTAGCATACTCGGGAGGTGAATAGTGCTTTTCACGCAGTTTGATTGGTTGCTTTGGATATCCTTGCACTATTCACCTCTGGACACCGAGGGCTGAAATACAAATTATTTTAAAAATATGTTCGTTGTTTTTTGGTCATTTTTCTTTTGTTGTGGCATATTCTAAAAAAACATTGTCATTGGTAGAAAGCTGCGGATTGGTAAGCAATATTGATAAAGTAATATCTAATTGGCAATCACAGATAAGAATAGTGAAATACATGTTAGGACATAAAATGTAGTACAAGCTCAAATAATTCTGCCTTTTATTCTTTAAGCCAATCACAGCGGTTTCAGAACCACCACGACATTGTTTTGCATTGGTTATAGATCACGTGATATTGGGTGTAACTCTTGCATAACGGCCGTTATCTGCGCAGTTATTTATACTGTAGATACACCGTGGATAGTTCAAAAGTGTTTTTATGATCCATGGGTGCACAGAGGACGTCATAACGCGGTAAGAATAGCAGTGAAGGCCCGGTTTAGACGGCGAACTTTTCATACGCCGAACCTAATAAAAATTGTAATAGTGCCAAATACAAGTAAATTATATCAGAAATTTCAGTACTAAATTGCTAATATATCACAATCATATGATAATGTACGTTAAAAAAATGTATGCATTAAGTTCGGTGCATGGAAAGCACGGCGTCTAAATCCATGTCGAACCTATGTCGCATAAGGCCAAGTAAAAAACCCCATATGTTTCTCGTCCCCGCCCGCTTCCTTTTTCTGGGCAGCTTCCTTTTTTTTGCTGTTTTCCTCTTCAAATTTCGCTTCATGTTCTGGGAACTACTGCGGGCTCATTCAAAATCGTATCTACGCCGCTCGTCAGTGTTCCCAAGCCCAAGCAAAAGATTGAACTTGCGCAAAGCCTAGATGTGCTGTCTTCCTCGTGTGGTGCTTCTTTCTGTGATGTTGAAGACAAGGAAGATTCCATTTTTGAATTAATTCATTAATAACAAACTTACCTGTGACTCACCTATTGAAGTTGCTTATTATGTTGTATTTAACGACCTTTTATGTTATTATTGTGGACGTGAGCACAATCTGCCTGTTCCTAAGAACGATGAGTACCCCCTTTATGCGATGAGTGCAAGGTAATCGGGAAATTGACAAGAGCAAAAAATAACAGGCGATTCGAAGAAAAGTAGACTATAACTGATTAGAACTTTTGTAATTCACTTTTTTTTGCGTGTATTTTTCTTACTAAACTGTATGAAAGCTTATTATTTTGGCTAAGAAAAAAAATGCTGCTTTTGGCAGAAATCAGGACGAGAAACGTATGTTTTTTTTACTTGGCCTAATTGGCTAATACGACATGACTTGACCACTCGGACCACTGAACTGTATATGCATGGAAAACTGATAAATTACGCAATCAAAACTCAAAAGATGTAGGCAAATAACGAGTTTTTATTGGCTGCATGCAGGTCAACACTGACAACACATTTTCCTCCTGTTTGGCTGGTCAACACATTTACCCTATGGTAGACTTTCCCAAAGACAAAGTCCTTTCCAGTTTTTTTTTCGCGGTTCGTATGTATGCTGCTTCGCCGGGCAAGTCTAACCCTATGGCTATATATGACAATTCTTAATTTTCATTAAATATTCATAGCCTTCAACTTTGTAATGTGTTTGTAAGAAATACGCAAACTATTCCCTAAGCCTTTATGATAATACGATTTGATATTGTTGACATATAAATAGAGCTTTACAAAAACGACGTTTATGCCGCTCGTATTGGCCACCATTGCCGCGTCAATTTGCCTTTTAAAAAGCTATAAAAATATAATACAATAGTCAATATACATTGTATACTGTATTACCGTGTCAAGACTGCAGTTGGAGCTACATAGGCGAATCAGGAAGATCCCTGAAGACGAGAAAGTCCGAACACGTAAGGAATGTGAAACAAAGCAAGAAGGGATCGAATGTCGCGAAACTCGCATGGACTCTAGCCTGCGTAGCAGTCGCTTTATCCTTGACTTTGCCAATGCCAAAGTACTAGACAAAGGAAATCATAGGAACCTTAAAACCTTAGAGTCCTGGCACACTGCACTAACACACGAAGCTGATAATAACTCTAATACGCTTTTATAATCTCCATTTGTAACATAGCATAGATAGTATCAGATTTCATACCACCTACTTTAGATATTTTAGAATCATTTGTATACACCCGTCGAAGGCTATAGACTGATAGCCGAAAGCTCGCAGAAATAAATATTAAGTCAGAGAACGTTCAATAAATAAAAGTCAATATACAGTTTGAATTATGAAGCTTTTAGCCTTGCGCAACAGCTTTAAAATATTTAAGACGCAATTTGATAGAGACAGTTTATAACACGGGATTTTCTTCGAGCTTTCACGAATCCAGTTCTATGACTATGATTTACAAAAAATCAAGCATATACTAGTTAAACATATGCGTATTAAACGACTGTTTTTACTTTGCGATAATCGACTTCCAAAGTTCACGTTCTATCGAGGAGCCTGATGTTGTCGACGTACAGACACAGTGAAGACAGTGAAGTTAGTGAACGACACCAAATTTTAACTCACGCACAAGCATGTCAAGCATGAGTTGAAAAAACAAATTGGAAATTACTGCTGCTTGCAATTATTCTTATTGTAGCAATTATTATTTTAGTCTTCTACTACCGCATATATGAATAATAGACTAAAATAATAATTGGTACAATATGAATATTGCACGGAATAGAACAGAATAGAGTATAAGTTTAAATAATGCCTATATATTAAGCGCAACGATATGGGAATTTTTGGAAACGAGTCAGCCTAACTCAGATTCTCAGAAATTAGATTGGATTTCTAAGTATTGGTTAGGCATGCATATGTGTCTGTTTATGTAACACTGTGAAGAGCTTCGAGCGACGAGCGTTGGTTCTCAAATTTCTGATTGGACATTGAAGTGTTTCATTCATTCACTGTTCGTTATAAACGTCTAATTGTGGAAAGTGAAAGCTGAAATAGGATGCCTTAGGGAGCGGTCATTATTTATGGCGGGGGGTGGCACCGAAGAGAAAAGGGTTGGGTAAATAAAATTTTGAGTGAGTAAAAGGTTGGGTAAATGAAAAACGAAACAACTCAAAGGTTGGGTAATAAAAATTTATTGTCATTTCCAAAGCATGACTCACTCAAATATTGAAGACTGAAAACTTCAATGTCAACAGTCATATGTCAATACAATATGTGAATCAATCAGAGTCACTATCTTCATCATTTTCCAATTTGTTGGGAGACAAATGGTGTCCAAAGAAAGTAAATGTGCAGACAACATGAAACTTTAGACTGCAGAAAAGTCAGTAAATTTCACAAGCCGAACGTTATCAAACGTATCACAGAAGTGGTAAAGGACTAGTAAGAACGTCTGCGAGGGAGACTAATAAAGGACATGTGTGACAACTGAATGACATCCTTTTGTAACGTTTTTGGCCAGGGGTGGGTATTTATTTTTTAAATGATACTTGACGTTGGGTAATCAAATTTTTTATTTTTTAATGGTTGGGTCAGCAAAATTTTTGCCACGAAAAACATTTCTCTTCGGTGCCACCCCCCGCCATAAATAATGATCGGTCCCTTAGACCTTAGTAACCATAAAACATTCATTGTTCAGCCATTTCTTACCATTTCTAGCCCATTCTGAAGGTCCAGAAACATGCATGTCAACATGCCTGGAAACACGAACCGCACGGGAACACAACTGTAGTAAAATACGTCCGTATAGCAAGCGAGGCATACGTCTCAATTGAATAGCGATTAGTTGTAGTGTGTAAATCAAGCACACAATTCACGTACGTTGTCGTGGGTGAGTTGTGTGCTTGATTTACAGAGTATAACTCAAGTTGTAAGCAGGTTGCATGCGACAGTTTTAGCCTTTAGGCAAACGTTGTGTAGTCAATAGTGTAACTCCGCCTTTAAGTTTGTCTAATTGTACGAACGTATAAAACGTTTGCTCTTAATACAAAAAACGCACAATTCTTTCCCTTAACAACCTGACAACGAAAACAACTTAACCTATAGGCCAACGAAGAACTATCCTTTGAACAAAATATACTGTAACCTTTGAATAGGATAGAATTTGAAAGAACTTACCTTTGTAATTCACCAGACAAGCAGCTTTATACCAAACGACAGACCAACCTCGTTCCCAGGCTCTTTCCTCCAGCGAGGAGCGTAGTGGAAAGAACCTGGGTACGAGGTTGACGACAGCACAGAATAGGGATCTAAAACATATTTCAGCTCGGGGTGCATTTCAGACTTAATTTCCAGCTGTATCGGATCTCTTATTGGTTAATACAGGGCCGTAGCGAGGGGGGTATTGGGGG
>CACRXK020004232.1:17312-32613 GCA_902702795.2 Paramuricea clavata
CCCCCCCCCCCCCCCCCCAACTATACATGCTAGCTACGGCTCTGGGTTAATACTCGAGCACCAGTGCCAGTGGCGGACATAAATAAAATATTGGAGGGGGGGGGGGATTAGGTTACTATCATATGATTAAACCTTAAACCTTAAATTTCATGCAATATGCTTTCATGGTTGAAAAAGTATAGGTATACAGCTTTGTTATACCGAATTATTCAGCTATCATTCAAAGGAAATTATTGGGAGGAGGGGTTGAGGGGGAGGGGGGCGAATACAAGCCTTGGTATTTATTCAAAAATAGTATGTCTTCGCGCTTGTGCTGCACTTGTTTCGCGCATGCTCCATTTTATTAATTTTATACCATTTTTGCAAAGGCCTGTCAACATCACAATGGATTTTTTGACATATGTATTATTGTTTTCTTGTAGTTATCTGGTTTCCCTCAGTACACATGGCGTTCACAGACATCAATCCAGTTATAGATACAGTTCACAGTACTGGAGTTCATCTTACAGAAGACCTAAATGTCGAGTTCGCTTTGGCCGTTCACATTCATCCGTATCCAAATAACGTGTCGTCGCTCTGGGTTTATGTTGGAACATTGACCAGGAAAATACGGTGATTATTGATGAGTTAAGGTCAGTGCACTTATTTCATGTCGAACCGATGGGTTTCGAGGGTTGCCCCCGTACCTGTATGGACAAGCTTTGTGATTGGCTGAATGAATTGTAATAAAAGACAATAAACTATGGGAATGATCTTTCTTTCTAAAAAATCGCACACCGCAAAAAAATTCGTCTCGAACACTTGAGTAAAAAAAATGAGCCATGGCCAGAAATTACGGGACATGATTATTCTACTTCCTTACTAATTCAGGCATATCATCGATGCATCATGAAGCCTGGTTTCCATATATGGTCGTAACGGTCGTAAAGATTGAGTCACGATCTTTCTCATCAGCCGAAATACAACATTTTAGAACTGAAAATATGCGGAGTGATTATAACTAGAGAATATACTTACGATTTATGTGTGGTTTACAGGTATGAACTATTATAAACTGGCCGTTGAGAAAGATCGTGACTCTACTTTTCGACCATTGCAACCAAAAGGAAACCAGGCTTTAACCTGTTGAAATATGGCTTCTGCAGTAAACAGTAAATTATATAACGGGATGCTGCATGTAAATCGCAAAATCAGAGAATATGGTAGGTCGTTTGCAACATGCCTCAATTGCCTGGTTGCTGAACATAGTTTGTAGAAATATTTAATATAATGTTTGCCTGGTGTAAGTTAATGCCTATTCTACATTTTTGTTTGTTCCTGGTGGCAGTTTCCTGTTTTATCTTGCAAAACACTGCTGAAGAGTGAAGATGAATCTGATTTAGATTCGAAATATAAAGTTTTAATAAATTGTGTGTTAATATATATATATATGCACACCTTATTCGGAATAACTTTTGTTTTATTCTAGGGGCAGTAGTTTTGCCGGTATACTTGTTCCTAGTGGCAGTATAGTGCGGTATACTTATATATAGAGTTGAATAAACAAATCTCGTAAAAAACTATATCCTCTTTACAATTATTGAAAATGCAGAACTGCGATCAGGCCAACATTACATTAAATGCCTCGACAGACTTTGTTTTGCTGCTGGCGAACGAGACAAGTTGCAAACCAATCTCGCTCCCCGAGCCTGCGATCCTCGGGAAGGAACGCGAGGCTGTGGGATAATCCGTTGCCGGAAGCCAGGAATCCTGGCTAAGATTGAACTACGCATTCCATTTCAACGGCCAATCAGATTCCTCCCTGAAACGGATTATCCCAGAGCCTCGCGTTCCTTCCCGAGGATCGCAGGCTCGGGGAACGAGATTGGTTGCAAACGACCTATACTTTATTTTCAGATTTTGCCGGGCTTTAACAACGTCGCGTTATATAATTCACCGTTTTCAGTTGAAGCCATATTCCAACGCGCGGTATATGAATTACGTAGGAAGTAGAATACATTATGTCCGTTATTTCTGGCCATGTTTCTCACTTTGATAACTGCTGGTTTACCGCCATCTGCTACCGATATAGTGTTTATTATACAGGGTGTCTCAAAAAAACCCAAAATCATTGAAATTGAAGTATTGTTCGATATTCAATGCCCTAGCACTAAGTTAATCCCACGAGTGCATAAAAGATTGACATAACTGCTATAATGAATGGTAATACTCAGCGTAAACTTGTTATGTCAGGCATAAAGTACTAAACCCACGAATGCATATTACGCATATTACAATTTACGAAGCATTTTAAATTCCCATGAGCAAACAAACGTTCACTTTACAAAGATATTTTAATTTTTTAAAACAAATTAATCACCCTGTCAAAATCCTTTGTGTTACGGCATTGAAATTCGAACAATACGTTATTTCAATGATTTTGGGTTTTTTTGAGACACCCTGTATAATACCTTATTGAATTCTGATCGTTTAATTGGCTGTTTATGGTCACGTGATATTGAATAGAAAATTCCATTTCCCAAGAGTGCAATGGAATACGTTCCATTGCACTCTCTGCGAGTGCAATGGAATAAAACGTATAGTACAATTGCTCTCTTTGTGTTTTCGATAAATCGCATCCCTCAAAATGCTTCTCATACGAATCTATTAGTCTATTTTCATATTTTGGTATTATACAGGGTGTATAAAAAAAAACGCAACCTCGGAATTTCCTAAGAAATCACTGTGCAATTCTTAAGCATAAAAGATTTTAGGCCGCTGGGATTTGAAATCGAATTGCTAATAGATCATATTACTGTTGTTGTGCATTAAATAAATGCATAAATTTTGCTTTATGCACTCGCGTGTGCAGTAATTTTGACAGTTGTGCTATTTTAAATTCCAAGGCGCCTAAAATCTTTTGTCTTTAAAACAATGTCGATTTCTTGGGAAATTCCGAGGTTGCGTTTTTTTTATACACCCTGTATAAAACAAATAGTGAATGTTTTTTCGTGCAATGGTAAGAATATTTTCATTCGGTGAAAGATGGTATGTTCCATTCAACTCGGCTGTCGCCTCGTTGAATGGAACATTCCATCTTTCACCGAATGAAAATAGTCTTACCATTGCACTCATAAACATTCATTATTTGTATAGTGGAACTGGTGAACGAAAAGATGACAAAACTATAGCTGTTTCAACTTAGCAATTGGCTATTGCACTATGTCGTGCATTTGCGGGGCTCTATATTCTTATAAATAGCACACATGTGTGTATATAATATTGTATAGAATATTTATTAAAACTAATAGACCTTTCCCCTTATAACCAAAATTTTGATCTAGGCAAGTCTAGACAAAAATTTCATCACAGCTTGAAAGAGCATCACAAAATTAGTAATATTCCAAAGTTTCGTTGCGAAATGTTGTAAAATGAGGAAAATAGAGCCTTGCAAAGTTTGCAATTTTCAGTCATTTTGCATTACAAACGGGAAATTGCAGCCCCAACACCCGAATCGTATGTCAATTTCCCGTGCGTAATACAAAATGACTGAAAAACGGCAAACTTCGCAAGGCTATATTATCCGCATTTTACAAGATTTTGCAACAAAACTTTGGAGTATTACTAATTTTGTGATGCTCTTTCAAGCTGTGATGAAATTTTTGTTTAGATCGAAATTTTAGTTATAAGGGGAAAGGTCCATTGTCAATGATGAAACCTTTTGTTCGCAAACAGTTTTGTCGCAAAATAATTATTTCTTGTTTTCGATATTGGCAAACAGGAACTAAATATTTGAGAAAAACATTTTCAGATGCTTCTGCAACAATGTTTTCGAGGGTGGAAAAGACCGGAAACTTTTGAGAACACATGAAGATTTTCAGAACCATATATCATTGTTTACCAAAAAGGCCAATATTTATATCAGTTGCACTATTATGAGCGTGATAGGAAAACAATTTTAAACAAACCATCTTTATCAATATGGCGGAATTTCATGGAATCATTTATATTTGTCTTCCATAACTTGTTATAATTTTGTAATTTCGTATTTTCGTGGCATATATACAAATGGTAAGTATTACCCTTAGCCTTGGCAAAGACGGTATAAATAAGGGGTGGGTTTTACTGGACGACTATAGGGAGAACTGTTTAAAGAGCTATATATATCCAGTATAAATAAACTTAGTTAAGTTTTAGCTTTCTCCTGTAGTAACACTGTTCCCTAGCCCTAGGGAGAACAGTTTAAAACTGATTAATTACTGGGCCTGCAATATGAGAGAACTGTTATACTGGAATATAGGTTGGAAAATGTAAAACTGATATTGAACAACCCAGTATACACAAAACTGGTCCACTTTAGTTCAAAATTAGTTTATTAGTACATTTGATTACACATACATGCCCCTTAAGGAACAAATTGATTTTATATTATATCAATTTATTACATAGTCACCTTCTGAATTGATTAACTCAAACTAATAACACTACATGTTTTAAACTACTTGTTTTGAACACACATGCAGTTTTCATAGTACCACATAATCTCATGACGTTCCGGCAAATTACAACAATTGAATTAAGCAAATTTCAGTAAAACTACACAGTCAAAATGCAAACTGAGTACATCAAGTCAAGCAAAAATAAAACCAACACTGATCACCATCAAGGAAAGAGCAACCTTGCAAACTTCTTCACTATGACACCAGTTGCACTGCTGACTTGCAATTATCAGTATTACAACATTCAAAAGCACACGATGTCAGACCAAATTTTGCGGCTACATATTTACACGTTCCTTCAGTATCGGCTCGTTGAGGGCACATCTTCCATCAACAACTTCTGTGCCGTTTTGGTAGGTAGAAGATGCTGTGTAACAATAACCAGATAAACAGTTGACTGTGGCACTAGTACATTTTTGGTATTCTTTTGGCTGTGTTGTCCAGTATTCACAAAAATTGCATGTTAGAGCACTCCCTACAACAACAAAAAAAGTAAGAAATGCTGTAGACATTGCATGCAAATTGTCTTGTCATATCCTCAGCAGCCAAATTGAAAAGTTTTAATTGTGTGCAAGAATTTTTTTTCCTTGGGAAAGTTGCGCAGAAATGTCAGATATTTTCACAGACAATTTATGGCAGACCAGGCAATTCTGCAGTCAGAAAGTACTTTTGTCAAAGAGGAAGATCAGAAATCTACCTGGTTCACAAAAACATTTTGTGCAGATTCTTCAGATATTATTTGCAGATATTTATAATTTGAAAAATTTTGCGCAGATTTCCATAATTGCAAGAATTTGTGCGCAGGAAATTAATTTCCTCCAAACCCGAAATTTTACAGTCTGTCATTTCAGTTTAAGGTGGCTCGATATGGTTATCACAAGAACCCTGCTCAAGAATCGTTAACTCAAAACCAGGTGACCATTTGTACGCGCAAGGTCGCGGAAACTGACTAACAAAATGAAATAACTTCCAAAATGAACTGACGTGAGCAGTTGCTCGCGCCATCTCACGCCATTGCGTGTGTTCTATAGCGTTTTATGTCAATTGCTGACGTCATTAGAATTTTCCATTTTAGAAAAACAATGCGCTATATCTCTTTATTTTGTCTGGTGACCTATGTTCAAATTTTGCATGCTGTATTGCACCGCTAAAAACTTTCATTATACAAAAAATAAAAAAATTCTGTAATGCCAAAAAATTTTACCGAAGAATATGACATTTTCGCATTTTCCAAAAAAATGGCATTACAGAATTTTTTTATATTTTGCTAAATGTTAGCTTTTCGTCCAAGTAAAATAATGCACGAAAGCTTCCCACATCTTTTCAGATAACTGCGTATAGATCTTTTTAAAAAGTCTGCCTTGTGACGTAGTTTGCGGATAAAGGAAAACCCCGAACAGCCATTTGGCTTGCCTGATTGGCTAAATGATCGTATCTATCCGCAAACTACGTCACAAGGCAGACTTTTTAAAAAGCTCTATTGCTGGCAAGAAACATCAAGCGTTGTGATTCAGTCACTGAAAATATTTGTAATGTTTTTACCCAAAGCTGAGATAGCCAACACAACTCCCAAAGCGAGTAAAGTTTTATTCAACATAGTGTGATCTTTTCCAAAACTAAATCAAAGACAAAAACAAATTTGAATAAAGTATAAATTTCGCATATACTCGGCCTCGGTGGGTGGATCACAGGCTTTATAGGACCAATTCAATTTGACAACAATAGTATTTTATCTAAATATCAGCTAAAATAGAGTGTACGGCACCTGAATTGAATTATTCAATATCTTTCTTGACAATGCTCCTAAATCCAATCCATAAATACATTTACATGTTCTGCAAATACTGTATATTTTCAAAATCCGCCATATATTTAATTACATTAGAACCCAAGCATTCGCGGCTTACGCGAAATATTACGTCACGCCTCTGATGTCACGCCCATGATTTTAGGATCAAAGTGGGCGTTGTCACTCGCTGACCAAATCAGCTTTCTGGGTTTCTGTACCACGTGACCTGTTCAAATCGTTCCAAGCGTGAGAAATCTTTTGACATCATATCAGCCTCGATAAAATATTCTGTGGACACGTTTGTGCCATATATGGAAGTATCGTTTCCTCTCGCTTCGAACAATGAAATAATTTAATGATCTTACCCTCCTAATAGCAGTTAAAGTACAGTGTAAGGCACCTGAACTGTTCAATATCTTGCTTGACAGTGCTTCTAAATCCATAAATAAATTTACATATTATGAAAATATTGTATATTTTAAAAATCCGCCATATATTTAATTACATTAGAACCCAAGCTTTCGCGGCTCACGCCCATGATTTCCACTGATAATTATAGATAGAATACTAATGTTGTCAAATTGAATTGGACTAAAACCCGTAGGTGAATAGTCAATTTGATTGGTTGCTCAGCTCCGGATCAGTGGTGTAACGCTCATTAGCCATTCCGAAGTTGATGAGTGGACTGGGGACGAGTGTTAAAAAGTGCCCAAATTAAGAAATGAACCCAATAACTAAAATGACCACCTCAAAATTAGTAAGTATACAAAGTTTGAAGACATTTGCACTGAATACCCTTCGAATAATAAGCTTTCCAAAATTGTGAAATTACTGATTAAAAGATTGTTTTTGGGACGCGCGTCCCCCAAAACAAAAATTACAGTACATTTCATAGTAAATATCACAATTTTCGAAAGCTTATTATTCGAAGGGTATTCATGTAAACGTCTTCAAACTTTGTATACTTACTAATTTTGAGGTGGTCTTTTTAGTCATTTGGTTCATTTCTTAATTTGGGCACTTTTTAACACTCGTCCCCAGTCTTCTCATCAACTTCGGAATGGCTAATTGGGTTGGGTTAGTTCAAAACTAAGGGGCCCCGACAGTTAGGGGCCCTGATTAGCCACGGCATATCGCCCAGAGAATTGGAGACCGTAAAAAATGCAGGTTAAGAATCAATGGGAAAATCATGTGGGAAAATGCAAAATTAATAATGCTAAATAATAAAGCTGATTTTTTTATTCCATCTCAAATAAAACAAAATTATTCTTATTAGTTGTTATATATTGTTCTATGTGTTGGAGATATTGTTATTGTTATAGACACCGAATATTCCAAAACATTCTATAAATATTCAATACAAATATAATATCTCAGTCAAACAATGACAACAGTCAACAGGGGACCCCACACCAAATATACCTAAGTGCTCCCTCTTCCTCCGTTACGCCACTGCTCCGGATATCCTTGCATTCTTCACCTCCACTTCAGAGAATAATTGATAAGCAATATTGATAAGCAATATTGATAAGCAATATTGATAAGCAATATCTAATTGGGAATCACAGATAAGAATAGTGAAATACATGTGCTCAAATAATTCTGCCTTTTATTCTTTGGCCGAAATAATAATAATTCATCTCTGAAAGCTTCCGTCAGAAGAAGGGATTTTCAGGAAGATCCTCAAACCAAAAATTTGCAAAATAGCCGTAGGGCATAGGAAATTCAAGCAATTTTTAATATTAAATATACTGACTATTTAGAAAGCTTCTAAGTTTACTCTCAAAAATACTTTAGGCATCAGTTTCTTTTGGGCATCAGGAAGTGATGTCCAATCATTAATTACTCGATAAAAAGTTGTCCTCTTTCCTTATTTTGAAAGGCCTGCAATTGTTCTATCTCAGATTTCAAGCCTGACTGGTCACCCCAAACCACATCGGCATCGTCCAAATGTGGTAGAACCAGTCCATTCAGTAAAATATGCAATACAGGTTTTCATTTCCAGCATATGAGAAATTCTGTTAAAAACTGATAGGTATATGGTAGGTAACCAAAGCTATGATCTAGTATAGAGGAATGACAAAAATCGTTGTGACGACTATATCTTTAAGCCAATCACAGCGCTCTCAGAAACACCACGAACCAATGGCATGCATTGTTTTGCATTGGTCATAGATCACGTGATATTGGGTGTAACTCTTTCGGTCGCGCTTAAAAGTTAACAGTTCAGTTTTCTAAACTTTCTCATACATAACAAATACATAACCGTTATCTGCGCAGTTGTGTGTTTTTATTTGATCCATGCGTACACAAAGGATTAGCCTGCGTGGCAGGCCCTCAATTTTATGGGGGGACTGATTGGCAGCGGGCAGGATTTTGGGGGGCACGGGGGAGGATTGATTAATGAAATTAGTAAAATTGCAAAATTTGGTTGCGAAATGGTTGCGACCATTTGGTTGCGACCAGTGAACTATATTATACATATACAGTGAACTATATGTTATATAGTTCAGTGGTTGCAACCATTAGAAAAGGGGCAAAAGCAAAAAAATAAAAATCGAGCAGGGGAAACAGAAAAAAAAATTCGACCACGAATTTTGGAAAAAAAATAAAATTCGAGCAAGGGTTAGTAAAAAAAAAAATTATCGACACAAGCAAAAAATTTTGAAAAATAATCGTACGGGTTGGAAATGGACCACCACCCCCCCCCCATCACTTTTCTAATGGTCCGTCCCTTAACAACTTAAGCCCCGTTTACACTACGCTCAATTTTTGGTACGGCACGGATAAAATTGGTACCCGTACCACTTTTTGGTTCTTGGACTACCTACTAAACGGGGCTTAAATCTAGCCCTATAAGGCTAAGAACTTGCCTTGCATGCCTTTGAATAGAATATTGCCTTTGAATTGAGTAGTATTGCCTTTGAATTGAGTAGATTTTGAGAGAACTTACCTTTGAATTTCACCAGAAAAACAGCTTGCATGCACCTTGACCGTGGTTAAAATGGCAGATCAGAATATTTCAGCTCATGCATGTACTTACGATATTGGAATGTTTTGAATGGTCCTTAACTCTTAAGACCTTAAGCCTGGTTCACACGATGAAATAAGCATAAGCACAAGCAGCGGCGGAACCTTTGATGTAAGCATAAGCATAAACATAAGAAGAACAAATGTTGCGTTCTTCTTTCCGCTGCTTGTGCTTATGCTTATTTCATCGTGTGAACCAGGCTTTAACAGTCGAGCCTTGACTCATTTTGAAACAAAACTTTTTATTATTTTAAACGAAAACACACTTAAAACTGCTTAGTAACTTCTTTTAAAGATCATTATTTCCACGCAAAGTTGTTTGCAAGTTTTGCTGGCTACGCTCAGAGCCCTCAGAGAGTTTTAGTATAAATTTTGCATGTCAAATGAGCTTTCGCGCGTTCTGATTGGCTAGTTGACTAGTAAATCTAAATAATTCTTTTCAAAAAGAATGATTCGGAAAATTTGGTTTCAAAATCGACAAAATATTGACTGAAAAATCGTCCCCAGAAAACGAAAGAAGCACAAAATGTTGTATTCAACTTGAAAGGTAGGATTCCTTTATTATTTTACTGTGTCAAACATATTCACGGACAATTTAAAACTTTTTAAAGTTTTTAAATATTAAAATATTTAAAACGCCGAAACATTCACTTCAGACAAATAGCAAAAACCATCCCGACTGTTGGGAAAAACCTTGCCGTGATATTCTTTAAAATCCATTTTATTTTGTTATGTCATGTTTTCATTGTGCATGTGTTTTCGAAACTTGTAAAGTAAAAAGTGTTATTATAAAAACTTTATTTCGAACGATATAGTTTTACATTTCATTTTTACCAAATTCCTCAGCCATTTCCTGAAGAAATTAATGCTAAGGGAGTGGTCATTATTTATGGGGAGGGGGGGGGGGTTGGGAAATGGGGAAAATAAGGATTGAAAACTTTTTTGACCCCTCCCTCATAAAAGTAGAAACTTTTCTGACCCCCTCCCCCCCAGTGTGGATTGAAAAATTAACAGCAATGAAACAGGTGTGCGTTGCAGGTAAAGTTAGATATTAGGACAATCTGTTTAATCTAGCTCATGTTTTACCCTGGTGAATATGATTCAACCATATATGATTAAAAAATACATATGTGTTACTACTTTGCAATGCAACATTTGTCCTACCATAACCCTAACCCATGACCCGTCTTCACACAGCGAAATGATTTGAACACAGGGATTTTTTAAGAACTTGTCTGGAAGGTGGGCATCTACAAAAAGGGACCATACTATATTGAGTGTGGAGAGATGACAGATGGTTGTTGGTGACAAAAAGTTTCGTGTGGTATCGTATGTAATAGTAGGGGGGTCTGTTATCAGAATTTTTTTTGTATTTTTCCACCCCTAGAACTGAAATGTGTGCATTTTCTGAAACAGATTTTTGGATATACGGCGTTACATTGTGCGTTGATAGACTGAATCTGATCAGTTAAGTGTACTTGCATGGTATGTTTATGTAAATACCACAACTGGGTCATTCAGGGGGTAGAAAGCTTGCTAAACTTAGTGGGCCCGACTCCCACGATCGCGAGGCGCTACCATGGTTGGCGCCGAGCAGGGAAATTTTGAAAATTTTGAATCTCTAGATCGTTGGAAATAGCATTTTCAGAGTCTTCTTTTTTGCTATTTGTGATTATAGAAATCAGAACTCTAGACATGGTATTTAAGTTCAAAAACTTTTATGACCCCCTCCCCCCCTTTCTCTGTGTCAAAACTTTTTTGACCCCCCCTATTTATAAGGGTAAAACTTCGTTTGCCCCCCCCTCCCCATAAATAATGACCACTCCCTAAACAGAAACTATTTTTAATTCTAAGTCTGGTGAAAGAGTCATTCCGTTATATTCCAAGCAGAAATCGAGAAAAACAACTTTGTAATGAAGCAATATTAAAGTCACACAAGAAGCCATTTTGAAAGCGTGTGCGTACAAGAAACACTACAACACTATTAATAGTGAACAGGCCGAAAACAGTTTTATTTCTGAAATTTAATTGAACTGATATTCGGATTTTTTGTTTTATTCGTTAAAAATTTATACTAAAACAATTATTCGCCTCAGGCTCAGTGATTACGGTAAATATTCACCGGTAATCACTTCGCCTTCGGCGAATAATTGTTAATTAGTTCACAAAAAAGGCCAATATTTATATCTGTTGCATGCAAATGCACTATTTTCAGCGTGATAGGAAAACAATTTTAAACAAACTATCTTTACCAATATGGCAGAATTTCATGCAATCATTTTTGTTTGTCTTCATTGGTGTGGTTTTTCCATAACTTTTTACAATTTTGCAGTTTCCGTGGCATACCGCAAATGGTAAGTATTAGTCTTAGACTTAGCCTTGCAAAGACGGTATGAATAAGGCCGCAGGGTGGGTTTTACTGGATGCCTATAGGGAGAACAGTTTAAAGAGCTATCCATGCAGTATAAATGAACTTCGTTGAGTTTTAGGTTTCTCCTGTTGTAACATTGTTCTCTGGGGAGAACAGTTGAAAGCTGATTAAGACTAGCCAGTATGAGCCTTTATTCTTTAATATACTCGACTATAGGTTGGAAAATGTAAAACTGATATAGAACAACCCAGTATACACAATACTGGTCCACTTTGGTTCAAAACTATAGTTTATTTGTACATTTGATTATACATGCCCCTTGAGGAACAGCCCAAACGAATTCAATTTTATCTTTTTAATATCAATTTATTACACTTATTAAACCCAAAGGCCAAACTAATATAACGCTACATATTTTAAACAACTTGTTTTAAACACACAGTTTTACCACATAATCTCATTACGTTCAGGCAAATTTCAACGATTAAGTAAAGTTAAGTAAAACTACACAATCAAAACGCAAAGTACATCAAGTCAAGCAAAAATCAAACCAACAATCACCATCAAGGAAAGAGTAAACTTGATCACCATGACACCAGTTGCACTGCTGGGGGTATAATTGTTGCAGTTATCGGTAGTACAACATTCAAAAGCACACGATTTCAGACCAAATCTTGTGGTTACGATGTTACACGTTTCTTCAGTATTGGAGCAAAGACCACTGATGCCACAGTCTCTGTCAACAACGTCTGTGCCATTTTGGTAGGTACCAGAGAATGTGAAACAATAATCTAATGCTAATGGACAGGTGACTGTGCGACTAGTACATTTTTGTTGTTCTTTTGGCTGTGTTGTCCAGTATGCACAAACATTGCATGTCAGAGCACTCCCTAAAACAAAACAAAAAAAACAATGCAGTAGATCATTAGTTGCAAATTGTCTTGTCATACCCCCAGCACTCCTGCAGTGCAACTGGTGTCATGTCTTGTCTCAGTCAGTTTAAACTGTTTTATATATATCTAGAGACCCGGCAAGTGTCATCCCACTGATCTAAAGACGAACTGGATAGAGTACCTTTTGTACTCCATCAGCCAATTTTGAAGTCAAAATATTTATGATGAAATGAGATTTTAATGTCTGTCAAAATCTGTGGAAGTCGGATCGCAACGTGTTTAAAATATAGCTAGCAATATCAAGCAATTGCATTATTCTATGTAACTTGAAATATATATAGCTTCCCACATCTTTTCAGATAACTGCATATTGCTGGCAAGGAACATTATCAAGCATTGTGATTTAATCACTGAATATTTGTAAATTTTCTTACCCAAAGCTGAGATAGCCAACACAACTCCCAAAGGGAATAAAATTTTGCTGAACATACTGTGATCTTTTCCAAAACTAAATCAAAGACAGAAACAAATTGAATAAAGTAATTTAGCATATACTCGGGAGGTGAATAGTGCTTTTCACGCAATTTGATTGGTTGCTATACAGGGTGTCTAAAAAAAAAAACGCTATGGAAAATATTCAACAGGCTGTTGTGCATCACAAACTTAGCTAAACAATTCAATTTTTACATAGGACGAAAGAGCTGTTATTTAGCTTTTCTAGACGATGAGAAATGGCCACACTCTCGTCAAATAAAAATTGTCAGTCGAAATGCCCGAAATCACATTCTTCCACCGTTGGGAATTGAATTTTTGAAGATTTGATCGAGGTTCAGTATTAAAACACTGATGCGCCATGTGGCTGCACAAGTCCTGTTTTAAACATATTCACATGCACCGCTGAGTTGCAATGTCAACACTTTTACAGCCGAGACAGAACAGATATTCAACTTTTGAAATACGGTCAGTCAGTGCTCAATCAAATTCCCGTTATTAGGCCAAATAAAAAAAAATACTTGGTTAGCGTCACACTCTGACAAATTTTCAGAGGCGGGCGGGCGGATTTTTTTTTAATTTTTACTCGTTTTTTAATTTTTTAATAGTATTTTTGGAGGGGATGGGGGGCGGTTTTTCCACCATATCGGTGATATTTTTTGTACTGATGTTGCGAAGGCCGCCATTTTGCTTTAAGAACCTTGTATACCCAAGCCTACGCGCTCCTATCGATCAGTATATAGCGCGAAGGTCTGAGCATGAGAAAAATTTCCAATATTAAACTGTTTTAAGCTGTAAAACGAAGAGATTTACATAAAAAAAAATTTTAAAAAATTCAGAGGCGGCAGAAAATCGAGAGGCGGGCGGTGACGCTAACCAAGTATTTTTTTTTATTTGGCCTTACATGGCTGAAATACAAACAGCCGAAATGGTTGAGAACGTTGTAGTGTGCACAACTAAATAAATTTTTGTACGCCAGTGCGCCACATTAGTTCATTTTCCCATAATTCTGCGCCGAAATGGAGCGAAGATCTTCGGCGCAACCTACAAACTTTCCACCCTGGTCAGACAGTAGTACAAACTCAAGTAACTGTGGTGCCGATGTCAAGTTTGTCACCGCTTTATATTCTGCCCGTGAACTTAAGTATTATCGTTGTATAGGTTCGGCGTATGAAAAGTTCGCCGTCTTAAAACCGGGCCTAAGAACAAAAATTTTGTCCACGAGTCGGAGCAAACCACCAAACAGACAACGGCACAATGTTATCTATTTGTTAAATAGAATATATAAATAAATATACCATAGCGAATTTCCGAGAGGAAACTGGCTTCCGAGATTGACAAGAAGATAAAACAGAACAGAACAGAATACAATACATTACAGTAGAAAGAAAGAATAACAAAACTTTGGTTAATAGGAATGCAACTATACCTGAAAAATACAAGGAGCACTTTAAAGCATGCACTTCGCCGGCGAAAGCACTTCGCCGGCGAAGGCCCTTCGTCATGCAATATTTACAGAATAGAATTGAAACGACGCGGTTCAATATTGAAAACTAATATGTCTTACGCCTTACGGTCGAATATATCAGCAATATCATTTACGCCCAGTTTTTCGTTGTTCGATATAGTTTTATATATTAAAAGTGGAACGTTATTGACTATTATAAACAATTGAAAAAACTTACTTGTCCTATATCTATATTAAGGCTAAGAAGAACTTGCCTTGCATGCATACCTTTGAATAGAATGTTACCTTTGCATGAATTGAGTAGACTTTGAGAGAACTTACCTTTGAATTTCACTAGAGAAAACAGCTTGCAACCTTCACCGTGGACGTGGTTAAAATGACAGATCAGTGAGATCACTGAGATCAGAATATTTCAGCTATATTGAAACAGGGGCGTAACTTATGACTTTGGCGGGCAGAGTTTGCCGGGCAAAAGGGCATGGTCAAAAATGCCACGCCCACACTAAGTATATATTTTATATATTACTCATAAATGAAAGCACTATTTGCAATGAGATAAAACAGAAATATTGTCCCAGATAAACAATATTATATACACATTACAAATTTACAATAATTCAAACATAACAATAAATTTGGTTTATGATAGTTCATATAAAACCCTAAAATGCTGAATAATAAGATTTAATTAATCTATATGGCTATTTACAGGTGTACCCACTATAGTTGCCAACTTTAGCAAAAGCATCCGTGAGATTTTGTTGGGGGGGGGGGGGGGGG
>CACRXK020004233.1:0-32612 GCA_902702795.2 Paramuricea clavata
TCAGGTCGACTAATTAGGGCTGTATGCCTGAGAAAAAAAGATGAACAAAGATGGTGGCTTTCTACAGAGTGACGAGTATTTTATATTTTGCTCTGGTTATGTATATAAGCCAAAAATTCTCTGATAAAAACTTTTTGTTATATCTTAGAAGATGCCCAAAGTAACATCGTAAAGCTTTTAGGTAAGTAACCGTGCATGTTTTTTTAATAATATCGATTGCCTATTCATAATTAATATATACTGACTGCTGACAGTATGGGATGTCAAAATTTTGTTTACATATGGTACATTTTATATATAGTCACAGCATTTTGGCCGCCATTTTGCTATAAGAACCTTGTATACCAAAGCCCACGCGCTCCTATCGATCAGTATACAGTATAGCGCGAAGGTCTGAACACTGAGAAAAATTCCAAATATTAAACTATTTTAAGCTGTAAAACAAAGAGATTTACATTAAAAATATTTTTTTTTAATTCAGAGGCGGCAGAAATCAGAGGCGGGCGGTGACGCTAACCAAGTTTTTTTTATTTGGCCTAAACAAAGTGACTATACGGCCGGCAGCCGTGTATTTAGTAAACTGCCGGCTATATACTGACTATAGTTAAAAATAAAAAAATTTTGTTTGCGGTAGCTTTTACCATGGATAATAAAAAGCTATAAAATAAATGGATAGGAAACTAGCTGACGTGACCTAATGTTTTCAATGGGCTGATGGCGTGATTGGATGTTGAAACCTAGTTGTAAACCAAATTCTCAAAAACGGCATGTTTAGCAATAATACAGCTAAACATTTGAGTCAAAGAGCAAATGAATATAACTACGCCATTCTACGATGAAATCTCGAAGTATTCCCAGTCAATTTTAGCAAATATTTCAAGCACTAAACAGTGAAAAAGGCATCCCAAATTTCGTTAAAATTGGGGACGCCAATTTCGTAGCTACTAATGTAAAAAAATACAAAACAAAGACGAAAAACATTTACCTTGAATACTTTGTCGTGGCTTAGGCATGTTTTTAAAACAATTAGACCAGTTTATGCTTCAATATTGCTCTTTTAAGGCGGAAAATATAACGAAACAACAAAAATGCAGAGAACTTTGCAATACGCGTGTCGTCACAGATTGCAACTAGGTTGTTTTTGCTTACGTCAGCGAGAGTCCTGTCCATTTATTTTATTATCCATGCTTTTACCGAGCTTGCCGTCAGGTTGTGTTTTGTCTGACTTAGCTTTTTTCTTAGTCACTATATAGCCAGCAGTCTACTAAATAGCCGCCTGCCGGCTGTATAGTGACTTCGAAATATAAATGTTTACTAATAATTGTGAAATGAAAGGATTCCTTTACGCAGATACATGTACACCTAGCGTACCTATTTTTCAGAACTTCTGAAATGATACTGTAACGTACTTTGAAGATTTTCGAGTTATTTCAGTTTCATTGATACGCAAATGTCCGGAATTTACGTCACATATGAATAATGACTGATCAAAGAATGGTACAGTTAAATATCATGAAATAAAAAGCTAAATGGTGTTTATGTAATCCTCCCACAACTCCAAACTTCATTTTAATGAATTACAGTGCGTCTACAGTAAGTGGGGCCACTTAGAGAACACTAACCAATCACATTGCAGAACAGAAAGTGAAAAAATCAAGACATTTTAGTTTGTTGTTTTTTTACGGGGGAAGTCGGGGAAAATACACAGGGAAAATCCAATTTTTCCAGTCTGTGTGTGTGCAGTGCGAGTTTGGCTGACATGCGCATGCATATTTGCTACCAAAACAATGGATATATCAAAATATCAAACTTTGGAGGAATATTTTTCCCAATTGTGCACCTGTTTCGCTTAGGGAACAACGAATTCTGATAAAGTAAGTTTTCATCTATTGATTCATGTGAAAATTATGTAGTTCCCCGAGGGGTGTAACAAGCTCAGTGGGTGCAACGGAATCCGTTTTTTTATGCTCATCCTATGGCCTAGCACCCTAGTATAAAATAATATAGCTAGTCATGCTCTTCACAAGAAGCATGACCAAGAAATATAACACGTGTAAAGAGCACATTTGTTTGGTAACAGGCTAGTGATCCAACAAAATTGCATAATATTACGCTGCGACTGTTGTTTTACCTTTAATTAGAGAGCTCTAGATACCAAAGATTTTGGACTATTTTTCAAGCTTAATAATGGAAGCGATGTGTCATAAACTCGGCGCAACTATAAGGCATATTTATTGCACGAAAACAAAAAGAATAATGCATATTTTCATATGTAATATTTTTGGGAGAATGTTTGGTCATGCCAAGGGGGGGGGGGGAATATGACAAAGGGGGGTATAACGAAGTGTACTGTACATTGATAAATAATGTTATACCCTAGTAAAATACAAACATCATTTTTACCTCACCTGGTTCTCCCTTATTGCCCAAACTGGCATTTTTAACTATCCCATGAATATCAGCTATACTATCTTCCTTCAAAAGACAATCATGTATATCTATAATTTTCTCGATTGTGAAATCATCCTCGGTCAGCTGACCAGTAGCATCAACAAAGGCAGTGTCAAAATTAACCGCTGCTAAAGCCCTGGTGACTAACTGTACATATGCATCAAAATCAGTTTTACTTAGTTCTCGTTCTGATAAATGGCAAAGTTTGTTTCTCAACAATCTCAGTTGGTCGATCACCAAAGCATACGTCTCATCCTGATTTCCTGAAGAACTTAAAACGGATGCGTGAAAGGTGCCTGAAGCTAGTTTCACTTTCTTCAAGTATAAATCATTTAAAGTTGGAACACCAAATGTTCTGGCATAGATGGTTGCTTTAAACAAAGCTGTGCAATCCCACTCCTCAATTGACTTCACCGTTGGTATAGCAGATTTACCACCTTCAGACATTAGGAGCATGTTCCGTACTTTGGTACTATCATCCCAAACAATGTATCCTGGCTTTATAGCAACCATGCTGTCCCACATGGTAATAAATAATTCACGCAGGACTTTGGGGAACTCATCAACAAAAAGTGTAGCAATTTTGAAGTAATTTAATTCTTCTTCGGAAAATGGTGGCAAAGCCATTGTGTATAGCAATATCTAAGCAATTTGGTTACTTCCTTCAAATTGATATCTAGAAAATCATAAACAGATAAGTAATGTGTTAGATTTAAAGCCTTGCAAAATCTTGGCAGGGTGCAATAATTCGATATTCGAGTCGTACCTGTCTGGTACTCCAAGAACAAGGCAATAAGACATCATATTAAATTATTGTCATGAGTATTCATCATTCACGTCCGAGTCAAGAGAGTTGAACGAGTTATGTTTCATTTACAGCTCGTCAGGGCCATAACTTGGGGGGGGGGCAGGATTGGGGGGTTGGTTAACCCCCCCCCCAACTTGTGGGTTTCCGATTTCCCGACCCTACCTAGCTTTTGGATGCCGAAATCCTGACCCTAAACTTTTTTATTGGATCATGCTTGTAAGTGTTTCCACTTAGAAAAAAATGTTTGTGTTAAATGGAAATTTGATGCAAAAATTAGGGAAATATATCTTTGGATGTGGAAGCACTGACTAAGCAAAATGGTGTCCGGTTGTTAGGAAAATTAAAGAAAAAGACCTGGGGTGAGGGGGATTCAGAGAAATATTACCCGAAGTGATATATCATCACTGAGGGTAATATTTTGTCAAATCCCCCAAACAGAGGGTCTATAAATGATATGCTATACATATACCTACTATATGTTACACAGGCCGTTAAAATGTAGGCCAAAGCCAGGCCTGGTAGTATAAACACGACTATTCTTCCACCCCGGGCTGAAATTTCATCCCGGTTTGCCGGACTGAAATTTCATCCCGGGCTGAAAACCTCCATGTAATCGGCCCCTTAATCAATCCAAAAGCAACCCTATTTTATAGTAAATACCGTAAACCACAGACTATAAGCCCTGGTCTTATATTCTTTCGTAAGCGATTTTTGATGGGCTTATACAAGGGAGGGGGGGAAAGAGGTTATATACAAGAGGGGGGGCTTATATACAGGGGGGGCTTACATACGGGGGGGAGCTTATACATGGACAATCTTTTGTGTTAGTGTAATAGTGATAAAGAAGTATAGTAATAGTGATAAACAAGTTTTAAGCATAGTAATAGTGACTAATAGTGGTAATAGTGATAAACAAGTGGGCTTATATTCGGGTGGGCTTATATTTGGGGGGACATAGGGGGCTTATATTGGGGGGCTTATATATAAAGAAGATTTGCCAACCCTGATTTTAATACTTATGCACCTATCAATGTTAATTTAACCACCAGAGGGGGGGGGGTCGGGCATATGTGGGGTATTTGATCACCAACTGCATCCCCACCCTGGGGATTTTGATTAGCATTTTGGCCCCGAGTTGGGGCAATTTGAACCGAACGACTTTTAGTATAGTATTTATTGCAAAATGGTGTGGCATTTGACCAATATTTATTGCCCGACGGTGGGGCATTTGATTGAAAATTTGCTCAAAAAATCAAATGCCCCACCTATGCCTGACCCCCCCCCCCCTCTGGGGCTTAACATTAACAGGTGCATTAGTCACATTACATTTACATCATTCTATATATACATGCGACTACATTTACACGTGACCACAATCTACAAAACGATATTACTAACATAAATAACATTGGCCTACCTTGTCAGAAGTGAAGTACTGAGCTAAATTAGAGCCATTTCGAGGCAAATTAATAAAAAATTGCAAATAATACGGACAAAACGACACGACATGTGATTTCATCTTTTCATGACACGGCCCACGGCCCCTGGGCTCTAATGAGTATGCGCAGTGGAGTATCCAAAATGGCGGCGAAAAATTGTGAAATCATATTTAACAGAACTATCGAGTTATTTCGACGAAATTTATGGCGAAAATCATCGCGTAATGTGGTGTTTATTAGAAATTTGTCTACGCCTAATGTATTTGCAGCAATGTCTCTGAAACAAAACCGATTAAAAGATGAAAATAGCTCAAATTCTGAGCATAATTTAACCACCCCTTTCGACACATTTATCAATCGGAATCCGAAAAACCCCGAGTACTTTGGCTATAACAAGCAGCGGGGTTACTCTACACAGTACAAAAAGCGAAATTTTTTCAAAAGGTAGGTCTGGAGCGAACTTCGAAGGCAAGCTATAAAATGCTGAGTCAGCAGTCTCGATCAAAACCAGGGTCGTTGTAGCTAGCCCCAGAGTGAAGGGATGAGGTCAAATTGTCCGGGGGAATGGTTCCCCCAGAAAAGGTTCTATTTTTAGGGTTTCCAAAACACTATTTCATGCATTTTAGATGTGTTTTATGATCATCTGAAGGCACAGATTTGGTATGAAAACATTTATAAGAGGTCCCCCCCCAGTTTCTCCTCAGTTTTGAGCAAATACAAAATTGGTCCTAAAGAAAAGTGGAAGGGGGTCCAGACCCCGATTCCCCCCCCCACAGTGGCTATGCCTCTAGTTGCTACAGAAGGAATCCTGTGATGTTACTTATGATCAACAACTGCATGTTGCAGGAACTAATACCAGACTTTGCTACATTTTTGAGTAACTTCCAAACACTCATTAATAATTCATAAGCTTATTGACAAATCATGTCAACCGTAATATGTCACGTGAAGAGGCTTTATACCTGATAAAACTCATCTTCATTAGTATTCTTTACATAAAAGTCTATCCTAATTAGTATTCTTTATATAAAGAATATTAATGAGACGGCATGTATTGTAGTCATGTGTGAAGCCATTCAAAACACTTGAAGTCTTGTTTTATATCTAAAATGCTCATGCTGCACACTCGCATTTTAAATTTGACAAACACTCCTAGGCATGTTTTAAATAGTATGTAATATGGTAACTAGTTACTTTGTTGACAAGGTAACTTGTAACTAGTTACAAAAATCATGTAACTTTTACAACCTGACTAACACACCCTTATTTCTCGCATTGTGTTTTTTCCCAGGTTAAATTTAGTGTTAACCAATCGACACATAAAAGCTTATGTTGAAGACCAACATGGGAAAATTCTCGCCAAAGCTTCGACAGAAGAATTTGACATCCGAAAACACTTGTTCAAAGCAAATGATGTCTCGGCAGCCATGAATATTGGCCACATTATCGCAGACAGATGTCTACATGCTGGACTAAACAGAGTTTCAATGTACACTACAGATATACGCAAGAAAGAAAAGGTGATCCACTTCGGAAATGTTTAAATATTTATAGGCCAGGACAAGATTAAATGACAAGTTTCATAGTTATTTTCCTGATACCAGGCACTGCTTAGTAATGAAAATAATTTTAAGTACTATTTAAAACATGAACTCGCAGGAGTTATTTGTCTTACATATAGCACAAGCCGAAAGCCAAGTGTTTTATACCGGGTATAAGTGCTTAATAAATCCATTTGATAAATTTAATTTCTCTAGTTTCAAGAATTCAGAAAAGCAGTGACTTCAAGAGGCATAGAACTGACAGAACCAGCCAGAGTTATACCACCTCAGACATTTTATACAGGTAGGCTCATTCTGGAAAATATTGTTGCAAATTAGTATTATCAGGGCAATTGATTTACTTTTATATTATAGTTTGTTATTAATTAGTTTATCTAATTAATTAAATGATAATATTTGTCTCTTGATTCTAGGAATTTCTGTCAAAAAGAAACGTAAAGGAATTATTGGAATGAAAATAAATAACTCCACAAAAAGAAAATTTACATAAAGTCATCTCTTGGATTTATTTAAGTGAACCATTCCTGTAGAAGATACTCATTGATGTCTTACAGTATTTGTTTCACAACTAAACAAAGAAATAAAACAAACTTTCCACACTCTTACTGTTTGTATTTTCTAATCTGTACATAAAAGTTGCTAACTACATTACTTAAACAACACGTTTGACTTCGAAGAATCGTTTAAGGTAATATACTTGTCCAACTGTCATCGCCACCAGGACCAGAGATTCAAAGAATGACCACCACACGACACGGCTGTTTGTGTTGTCATTAACTGTAAAAAGATTGAGATAATTGATGACAAAGAACAAGGCTTAAATTTTTTTATTAAAAACAATAGTTCGGAGTTTACTCCATCATCAGGTTTTAAAACACTATAATATATTGTCTGAACAGCTTGCATAAAATACAAATAAATTGACAATAAAGACAATATATTGCACTTAGTCTTAACCTGATCACAGAGTAAACTCCGTACGAAAATTTCAAGATATAATTGTTAGTGTTTGTGTTACTGGCCCAGGCCTTAAAATATCTTTTACAGGGCCGTCTGACAAAATGTTCGATGACTTAGAGTTTGGGTCGGACATATGTATGATGATGTCCGATGACCTTCGGTCCAGTTTGGCTCGGAAATAAGTCTGAATGACACAAATATCAGCATAATGTATTAATTCTGAATTGTAAATGTTGTGAAGATATTAAATAATTTGTGTCATTCATACTTATTTCCAAGCCAAAATTAACTTGCATGCCAATAACAATAGTAAGATGTCAACACTTAAGTTCGTTTTCCACTTCACCATTTTGCTCGCCGCTGACGACATATTGATTTACGTTGGACAAAGTTACCATTCGGTCGGACACCAATACACTCGGGTCGGACAAACAATAAACCTCAGTTTCAATTAGGTCGGACAGAATGTCCGGTGGTTTCCTCACTACGTCAGACAATTTCGCGAATGGGTCGGACAATGTCCGTGACCAACTGATATTTTAAGGCCTGACTGCATTGTTAGATTCAAGAATTTCCCTAGATTTGCAAGTACAATTACGTCTTGAAATTCAGGCATTTCATGCATGTGCAAAACGTCATGCTTTGCAATAGTGTGAATTAAGCTATTCTTAGGTGGGATACTAACTTAAAAAATTGGATATCAAATTCAAAACCAGGTATTGCTCATGGATAAGTACTGCTAAAAATTTTAATGCCCAGATTATAATGTAATAATGTAATTACCAATTAATAGCCAGAGTGTCTATACCTGCTTACAAATGAGGAAAAAACTCACTTGCTCTATGGACGTCATCTCGTATTTCCATATACTCCTGTTCATGTTTGACTCCGGCTAGAACTGTTGATAACTCTTCAATCATATTGTTTAGTTTATCTTGATGTTCTAAATTAATAAAACAATATTTCCCAATACAATAACAGTGCTGGCGAGACTAACTTATCACTTTGGAAATGGAGCCCAAAACATTTTTTTATTCTCATGCAAAGCTTCTCAAAAACATTTAACATGTTTCAACAACCCAATCATTATAAGATTCAAATTTCTATAGCGCAAATTTACATATCGATATGATGGAATGCGCTTTGCATCGAGAATTACGCTTAATTACCTAATTACATATATTTGGCCTAGACTATTTATCTTTACAACAATTGTGATATTACTTTCCTAACTGTGTTTATCCTAACCCACCCTGTCAACTTTCCCTGTGGGAGGAAAATGAAGCACCTGGAGAAAACCCACGACTTTCGGCAGAGCGTTGACCAACTCTTTTCACATGAGTGGGAAACTTGAGAATCAAACCCAATCTCATAGGTTAAAAGTGCTTAAATGCTAAGATGACTGCACCATTCATGAAGGCCCCATCATGTTTAACTATAGATAATGGACCGTTTGCATTACCGGTATTCATCACAGCTTGAAAGAGCATCACAAAATTAGTAATATTCCAAAGTATTGTTGCGAAATGACTTGTAAAATGCGGATAATATAGCCTTGTGAAGTTTGCCGTTTTTCAGTCATTTTGCATTATGCGGGGGAAATTGACAGCCCAATACCCTTTGGGGCTATCAATTTCCTGTTTGTAATACAAAATGACTGAAAAACGGCAAACTTCGCAAGGCTATATTATCCGCATTTTACATGCAACATTTCCTAACTTTGGAATATTACTAATTTTGTGATGCTCTTTCAAACTGTGATGAAATTTTTGTCTAGACTTTTTTCTCCATTGAAACATTAAGTTGTCTATTATAAAATGTGCTCATCCTTAGATACAAACAATTATATAAGAACAGATCGGGTTAACCTTTCAAGTAACGTACCTTCGTTTTTCTTTATTTGATCGTGAGGTGGGTCTCCTATCTCCATGTTAAATTTCAACAACTTACGATCCATCGTTGACACTCTGTTACTAAAACAATATCTATACATGCCATCTGTATATGCCGCAAATGTGTACTTCCCACTACTTTCTTTCTCCCCAGTATAAATGATCTTCTGATCAGGACCTATGATCTAAATTTTAAAAATATATTAAGCCACTGAGTCACATTGCGCCCTCCTTTATTATTTGACTCTGTCTAACGCCAGACAATTTTACTTGTCAAGGGAAGAGCAATGCCGCTCAATGGGTTAATAAGTTAGGGGAGATGGAATTTATTCATTGAAGTTTAGTACTGAAACAATAAAACTTTGGTATTTAGTGTCAGCTAGGTGATTTGCACTTCAAACTAAATTCAATTTAACTCAGCTGGCGCTAGCTGCTGCCTCGCTCCCGACTGGAAAGTTTGGAAATTGCATGGCCAAGATTTCGAAAATTTAGTAGTAAATATATAGAAGCATCAAAATTGCACCGCCGATATCTAAGCCGAGCGATACGATACTCCGTAACTCTAGTCTGAATGTTGCAGGCTAACTGAAATTCCCAATTTCATTAAATTGCCGATTTTTTCAATCTTCTGGCTATGGTTCCTACTGGATTAAGTGGACTTGAACTTCTAGTATCAAGAACAGTATACTGTATAGAACAGCTTTAAAAGTTAGTTTAGTTTCATTCCTGTTGTAACGCTGGATAAATAACGAGTGGCCCTTTTAATACTGACCCTTTCGGGAGAATAATGATAAAGCCATCCAGTAAAAGAACATAATGTACAGTACTATAAATATATCTGACAGTTCATCATCTCACCGTGACGTCTATATCTCGGAATCCTCCTTCAGCCACTTCAAACAGCAAGCCCATTTTAGTTCCTGAAGTAACTTTATCATAAAAGCATTGTTCATCATGAGCCTCTACTGTAATAAAATATCCCAGCGTCGTTGAAGGAAGAAATAAAAATATAAACAACAATTTTAACTCCATCTTGTCCGCCATCTTGGAAATTTAATATTATCACGTGGCATGAAACTTCTACCGCCACGTCATTAGTTTCCATACCTCGAAGAGATTTCTCTCGGTAGAGACTCTGGAAATCAAAACTAATTAGCATAATATGCATCGTTCTTGGGTTGTCCTATTAAATTTCCAACGAAAATTGTAATGTGTTTTTTTTTTAAATATAATGTAGATATTTTCATATCAATTGCATTCTTATAGTTGCGCATGCAGATTTTGCAACTCTTTTGTCAAGACTGTATGTGCCACATTTGCAGTCAGTTGAGTAACAGAATAAAAGAGACAAATGAAAATGTGTTATTTAATAGCTTCTATAAACAATTCTTCTACTATGCTATTTCTTAATTATGTTTTCTGCACAGATAACACTATTTCTAGCGGAAAAAACCTTTATGAAATTTATATCTACACCTTAGATTTAAGACAGCAAAAGCTTCATACAAATTATAGCAATATCACACATAAAAATTTGTTGAAATTGTGAATGCATCTTTGTATTAACTTTCCCAAAGTATGAATGATCCTGCAATTATAGTACCCTACCATAATGTATTTTATGATCAGTTGCCACTCAATTCACTCAATTGCATATATTTAAAGATGATGTCCACTCCTGTGCACATGCACGAACTTTTCCGGTTCGCTGTACTTGTAAATAGTACATAAACTGTACGTTTCAATTCCAAAAAGTTAGAGAGATGCAAAATTTGGGCAATGTTTATATCTGGGGGTCCCCCTTTGTTATGAGTAGAACTGATAGAGCTGCTCCCGATTAATCGATCAATCGATTATTTTTCCACAATCGATTATACTTAACAGTAATCGGATCATCTATAACACCACCACACAGCGTGATGCGGGAATGAGTTAATTTCTTTCCGGATTGAAAAAATTGCAACAAGATTGTGATTGAAACATTAAATGACAAATTGATTCAAAACATTGTGGATCAAATAGCAATTAGCAGCGTGCAAAGCTTACCATAGTCTGATCGGGTTACCAGTGCTGCAAAAATATCGTTAAAGTTTTTTTATCAGAAGAATTTATTACTATTTGCGTCCAACGTTGTGGCGTGCGGACATAAACCAATTACCAATTATCCGTAAGAGTATGAGTCTCGCAAATTTACTTATGAGTGTCAAAGGTAAACAACTAAAGTAAACATCCTTAATATCCGTCCTGTCTTTTCATGCGTAAGAGGGCGAGAACGTGCGCAATCTATAATTGTGATTAATGTTCATTTTAAACGCAGATCTAAAACGTTTATACTGACTGGTGAACCCCCCCAAAAAAAATTTAGTAAAAAGTTTAATTACAATTTACAAACCTGTCAAACCATGTCATGGGTTTCTCATATTTAAATTAATTGTCATATTTAAATTAATTATCAATGCGATTAATCGATTGTTGACAACGATTAATCGATTACGAAAATTAACCGATGGGAGCAGCTCTAAGAACTGATGCACAGAACGGAGTGGACATCATCTTTAATTGCTTGTAACTAGGCATGTGAGTCATCTTATGTGAACTGGGTGGCAATCGATATAAGTATGAGTTATACTGTAAATGCAGGTGGAGTAAAACGAAATTGGCAAATTAGAATTTTTAGTTAAATACATGGTTCTTCAAGGTCATAAATTAAAGCATTCAACATGCCACTTTGACAAAGTATTAAACGTAAATTCCATTTGTAACCACAAGAATCGTGCTGGCATTTTGCAAAACTTTTCCTGCATAACTTCCTCAACTTTATTATTTTCTAAATAACTCTTCTGACTTCAAAGAATCTCTTGATGTAGTAAACCTGTCCTAATGCCATGCCAATGATGAGAACGAATTCAAAGAATGACCACCAACTGACAATCTGGTTTGTGTGTAAATTGACTAAATAAAGAAAGGAAGAAAATCAGAATGTTTCAATCTTAATTAAAATTAGCCTTGGGGTTTTGAAGGTTGGGTCATTCCAGAAAACATCCACACACCCCTGCGGAGGGGTATGGGTCCCCCTACCCCCTTTCAGATCTACCCTTTTCAGCACAAAATTTTTCGAGAATATCTTTGCAAGAAACTTTCTTACACCTTGCAGGAAATTTTTGCCATATAATTTATTTGTTGTTCAAAAATTCTAAACGTGTTTTACAAGTCGAGATTGTAAAAGTAAGTTTAGTGTTAGGATTAGATTAGGATAAGTGTCCGGTTTAGGTTAGGATTAGTATTAAGATTTGGATTAGCATAAAAATTAACATCAAGCTTAACATAAGGTTTAGATCAGCCTTAGGATTGCAAGAATTAGAAATAAATGGAGATGAAGGGCACAAAATCATTATATTTAAATGTGGATATAAACTGGTTTAAAAAATATCCAAATTAATTTTATTCATTAATATGTAACATATCAATTTTATATCAATAAATTTATAAACATAAATTATAGGTGAAATATAAACCTAAGGGGAAAGTTGTTCGAAAGCTGGTTGGCTTAGGGGCTGATTATACGGAGCCGAGTTACCCAGCTACGCGAGTTGAAAACTGAATATAATGAAAGACTAATTAGCCCAAGCCTTTGATCTTATGCGCTTTTCAACTCGCGTAGCCGGGTAACTTGTCTACATATAATAAGGGCCTTAATCCTAGGTACCGAAAAACTTAATGGCGTTAATCCAGCTTTGAACAATCGGCCCAGGCCTATATAATCGGAGGTTTTTAATTAATTGAATCAATTACAATAATTTAGGATTGATTTTGACATTACTACTTACTGTTATGATGAGCTTCCATTCTCACTTCGTATTGTTCTTGTTTACGTTTAGTTTTAATCATCCCAATACTTAGTTCCCCAATCAACTTCTCTAGTTCAGACACTATAACATGAAAAACAACAAGATCAACTTACTTTTGAAATGAGTCTCCATCCTGACATTCTGTTTAACTTGAGTACGTCTTAACTTCAATAATTCAATGCTCAGTTCGCCAACCACTTTGTCTACTTCTGAAGCTAGGACCAAGAAATAAATCCCAAAATAAGGATGACGTGCCACTTTCCAACCAGGGTCTTAGCCAGCCTACCGTCCAGCCGTCTTTTGGACGGCCATTTTCAAATTTGGACGGCCTTCTAAAAAAGACGGCTTTTGGACGACCTAGGTCTAGCTGCCAAAAACCGTAGAATAGGCCTAGCTGCCAAAAACCGTAGAATATAACTATATAAGATAATTAGTTGCTTTTTGTTTTTTTTGGTTGTGTTCTCTTCACTCACACTATAGCTTATCAAAGCTACAAGTACTGTATTTATAGCATAAAAGTGACAACAATAATATTAAATTGTACTACTGTAGTCAGTGTAGTGAGTAGTCACATAGTCTGAATAATTGAATATATTATTTGTTTTTTGAGCGATTCTCAAGTGCGGTCACCGATTACTCCCAGCATTCGAAAATAATCACATTGAATTACTGGTGCATGAAGTGGTGCCATGGTTCCATATGGCAAAATATGGGTGTCATAAATGAAATTTCAAATTTGGACACCCAAGTTGCAAATTCTGGCTAAGACCCTGTTTCCAACACATCCTAATCCAGGGTTTGAGATTTGAATTTTTTGTGGAATCCATTTTGGATACCAGCATTTCTCAACGTGGTATTCAAACTGAAAATCTGGTTTCGAAATTCTCAAAATAGGAAAACATCAAAACATGCTTTCAGTCTTTATATTATTTAGTTATGATCTCAAAACTTTCCTAAAGTATGAGGTTTCCTAGTAATGACAGAGTTCAATGTTAAATTAGCAACAATGTCAGAACAATTAATGGATGTTTGTTTTTGTCTTAATTAAACAGGTGGAAATGAAAGTGGCTCAGGAATGAACCTCTTGGGTATCCAAATGGGATACCAAGGTTTCGACATCTGGTATCCAAAATTTCAAACTGGTATCGTCAGGATACTAGGATACTGCAAATCACAAACCCTGCCTGATACTAACGGAAAACTATGCATCAAATTTCTTACACTTCCTCAATTTTTTCACACTTTATGCACCAACTTTAATTAAGGCTGTTTTCCACTAGGCGGAATTTTCCATGCGGAGCAGAATTTCTCTTTGTCTTTTCTGATTAGTCCCACCCGAGTAATCACAAGACAAAGAAAACTTTCACTTCGTGCAGAAAATTCTGCCTAGTGGAATACAGCCTTTACACGTACCCGTCTTATTGTGGCCTTCGTCATTTTCTTGATATCGTTTTTCGTCATTTAAAAAGTCAAACATGAAATAAACTAACTTTGGAACTAATGACGACTTCTGATTTGCTAGACAGAACACATATTTGCCATCGTGTTCGGCTGTAAAGAAATATGAGTCATCTGTCTTCTTTTCTTCGTTATACATGAGTTGCCCATCAGGAGTTGTAAGCTGATAGAATGTAATTTTTGATAAAAAAATTAGAGACTATTAATTGTTCTATAAGACATGTGATTGTCATTTGCAATCTTGTTTTCTAAGCATTGCACCTCTATGACTGAAGTTAGATTCCTAGCTGTAATGGGTCATCCCACAAAAATCCAGACATCTCCCAAAGAGAGAACTGAAGTTAACCCCCTACATCCTAGTACATTCTTCTGTAACCGGAAGCACATTCCCGCTTCCGGATGGCAGAAATTTCCTCCAAAGCAGATGTGTGAATCTTTTCTGGAATGATCCTATATGAAGTTTATTCTGAATCAAATGATAGAATGGTGCTTTCAATTTGATTCCGCCAACAGGTGGACTATGGCATAGACAGATTTTCTGGGAGAGTGTAGGGGGGTGCACACCTTGCAACCGCTCAGAAAAATGTTCAATCCCACCTAGAGAAATTTACACCCTCCCCCCAGAAATAGTTAAATGTATAAATAAAGTTTAATAGTTTAGGTTTCCTCTTGTAGTATTACATGTAAACACTTTACGATAGGGAATCGTCTTTTACTAGGCCCTTATCGTCCAATCAGGTTGTACAATCAATACCACTATGATTGACAGTTAGTAAGGACTAGTCATCAATTTGTCACTACTCATGCATAAAAACTTGGAATGTACACTTTATAGTATGTAACTAGTTATAGATGGGTTGCTGGCTTACTGCACAAACTACAAATCACATCTAAACTCTCCCCAGTACAATAAGCTCCAACTAACCTTTGCATCAATATCAAGAAAGCCTCCTTCAGAAACTTCATATAAAAATCCCCAAACCTGACCTTTTTTTACGTTTTCGTGGTAGCACTGTTCCTCGTACGGCTCAATACTCGTAAAAAACGACCACGAAATGCGAGGACATAAACACAGTACAGCTATTACATATAAAATTGAACTACCACAAAGTTTCAAAGCCATTTTGTGGCCAGATTTTGCCTAAATTTTGCACAAAAATCTCTCCAGAACGCCACGTAGCTTTTGTTCCTTTGTCAATTCTGCAACACACTGGCGAAGAAAATTACGGGACAACATTTTCGCGAAGAAAATGCCGGAAATCCGAAACAATAAGTCGCGTGGAAATTGCGAGTTCTGCGTGGATTTCGCGTGGGTCGTGCAAGGAGTGAATTGTATTTTTTCAATTTATTTTATTTTTAATTTTTTTTAAAGGAACAATCTTAACGTTGAAAATCTACTGACATTCAAGAAATCTTGGTTAATGATGATACCTTAATACAATGGACCATTTGCATTACAGACTAAATTTTGATCTAGACAAAAATTTCATCACAGCTTGAAAGAGCATCACAAAATTAGTAATATTCCAAAGTTTCGTTGCGAAATGTTGTAAAATGCGGATAATATAGCTTTGCGAAATTTGCAATTTTCAGTCATTTTGTATTACAAACGGGAAATTGATGCCCCAACACCCGATTGGGCTGTCAATTTCCCGTGCGTAATACAAAATGACTGAAAAACGGCAAACTTCGCAAGGCTATATTATCCGCATTTTACAACATTTCGCAACGAAACTTTGGAATATTACTAATCTTGTGACGGTCTTTCAAGTTGTGATGAAATTTTTGTCTAGATCAAAATTTAGTCTATAATGCAAATGGTCCATTGAACGAGTTAAAAGGTACAAACGTTTGGGCGTTGAAACGGGACGATTTCCTATCTTGGGATGCAGCCATGATTAATAAAAAGGTAACCAAAGTTATTGGAGCACTGAGAAGATTAAAATCATACCTCCCACAACCAGTTTTAATTCAGATTTATATATAAGTCGTTAATCCAACCACATTTTGATTACTGTAGCAGTGTCTGGGACAGATTAGGTAGGGGTCTTGGATCCAAACTTCAAAGGCTACAAAATAGAGCTGCACGAATTATTACTGGAACTGATTATAATGTTCGTTCTGCTGAGAACTTGCGTACCTTAAACGGGGATAATCTAGAGCAAAGACGTTCTCAGCAATTCAAAGTTTTGATGCACAAAACGATCAATAAAATGGTACTCAAGTATCTTTCAAACAAATTTACTCCAGCTAATACGATACATATAGCTGTAACTTGCGTGACCATGATTCCAAATTATTTGTCCCAAAACCTTTGACTGAGTCACTCAAGAAAATCTTTACCTATAGAGGATCTGTCCTATGGAACAGCCTACCTGTTCAAGCAATTAATGCTACATATCTGTATCAACAAAAAAGATTTTAAGGCAATCATCATATTATTATAGATCATTTTTGAAACATTAAATATTTTGTAAATATCTATTCTACACTGCTCCATGGAAGAGCACATTTTGTGAATGAATTCCGTGTTTTTAAAAACAAGTTTTAATAATAATAATAATAAAATGTCAGGTGAAATTCCCCCATCCTACCAATCACAACTCTTCTGCAAGCTGGCTTGTTGGAAGGCTATATAATTTTGCTGGAAAAATTGCAGACTCGTGTTGCTAGACTAAACTTTAGTAAAACTAAATGCATCAAAGATTTTCAGTATATAGGCTGCTGTGGTTTGTATCTGAAGTCTGAACTATACCTTAAAAAACATTAAAATCTCTTCAATATTCCAAGCAAAGGCATGCATGAGAACCATAGAAATAATCGATATCTATTATTTCTATGAGAAGAGCCAATCACCTTATCACCCAGTCTAGTTCAAAATCAAGATAATACAAAGTTGTGTCGTATAAACTAAGATTAAAATTGACTATTCACATAGATTAAAGTTTTTATATTTATTGTGGGATATCACAGCCTTTCGCGCATTTTTACAAATGTTGAAAAATCCAGCACTATATATTCGCTGCACAGCACATGCGATCGTGCCTTCGTACAACCGGCCGTAGTCGCCGAGTCTATAGTTTACACCTACGCCCGTTATCTGTCGTAAATAAACTGGAGACAAAGGTAGCCACTGTTTAAGCTAGCAGGTGCCAGCACAGTTGTTTAATAAGCAAGTCAAAAACAGTTCAAGCGAACCGGAACGCCTTATCTGAAAACGATTTTTGTTAACATGTCATAGAAAACATTTTATACCTTATACTAAATTACCTTAACAATTTCCAACAAATTCCCAAGCTGGAAAATGGATATTTTGCTTTGGTCAGGGTTTCTGTTGGCCTTTTGTGAAGTTTTGGGAGCAGGTACGACTTTGTTATGTTTTTTGGCGTTGTCCAAATGGCGTGTAATTTTGTAACTAGAAATAAAGAAATATTGACAATTCAAGCGATAAGAGTATATCAGAATATACAGTCGGTTACTCTAGCATAATTTTTAATTAAAACAATTATTATAATTATGTAATAATCTATTTCATATCACAGAACTACAGCACATAATGTTTGCAAGGGCCAATGTTATAATAACAGTATAAGATATCTATACATGAACGAAAGGCAATTTCAAACATTGAATATCAAAGAATTAAACTTTATTGTTTGGTACATATTTATCTTACCAAAAACTTAATAAGTTAACAGCTTTTAAGTGTCAACAGTATAGTCATTATCATAGATCAACTAGCGATTCTGCGGTAGTTAACTTCGCACAAATTAATCAGTTTATTCCGCTTCGTTTCATTTCGCTATGCTTCACAACCCGATATGTTTTACTAGCCAAAATAATATATCCAAATTAACATGGTTCACCAATCCGTAAGAAAATTATTTCCAAGAATATTCGCGCTCTATAACTATAACTATAAATATCGCTATATCAAAACTTTCAGCTCAATTTCTTTTGAATTGAAAAACTGATTTACTCGGATGGTTAAAATTCAAACGAAATCAAGCAACTGATATCGCGAAGACGAAATCATGACAGTATCTCTCTGTTGGTGAAAATCCTCGCTTATTCGGAGTATTTTCTTTTCTATTTCTTAAAATTGTCGGCTGATAAGGGATTTGCGTTATATAAAAACAACTTTACTTCATGCTGAGTAGCTCAATTCAGTTCCAAACTGGAGGAGAAGGGGGGGGGGGTACCGAAGTGAAAAGGATTGGGCAAATGACATTTTGGGTGAGTGAAAAGTTGGGTAAATGAAAAACAGAACAACTCAAGGGTTGGGTAATAACAATTTATTGTCATTTTCAAAGCTGACTCGCTCAAATATTGAAGACTAAAAAGCAGTGTCAACAGTCATAAGTCAATACAATTTCTAAATCAATCAATCAGATTCACTATCTTGATCATTTTCCGATTCCTCTGGAGGCAAATGGTGTGTCCAAAGAAACTACATGTGCCTACATGAAACTTGTCTACATGAAACTTTACACTGCAGAAAATTGCACAAGCAGTTTACATCAAACTCATGTCACAGAATGAGTGACAACTGAATTGTATCCTTTTGTAAAGTTTTTGGCCAGGGTATTTGGGTATTTATTTCATACCTGATATTTGAGGTTGGGTAAAGACATATGTTGTCATGAAAATGAAACACTGTTCCACTAACATGCCTCTATTTTTCTCTATATTAGCCAAGCTATCAGAAACGTACGAGAAATTCTACACCACAGACGCAAGCTACAGACCTACCACAACTCGACAACACAATGCTATGGGCATCAGCACTCTGGCCAAGTTCTCGATGCTCAGTAACACGCCAACATTGTTCAAAGTCAGACGACCAGGACTAAACAACGATGTCAATACCGTCTCGTTAGAATCGATACAAAAACCAGGGCTCTATCTTCGATATAAGAATTATAAATTTCATATGGAAAAAAACGATGACACGGAATTATTTCGTAAGTAAATTGTAATGTAATATAATTTATCATATAAGTAATAGCCCCATCAGCCATGGTGTAACTTAACTATTTTTCCCACTTGCGATGAGGGCAAGTTAGACATGAAAATTGGTTGTCCGAAATAAAATTCACTTGCCATCATGTCTAGTTTTATCTTCACATATCAGTAAGGATTGATTAATCAACATTCTAATCTTATGTTTTCCTTAACAAAGTCATTTGAAGACTTTGATTTCAACTGATTTACTAGTAAAGAATCAAAGACAAAATGCGTAACATAAACAAGCAAACAATGTAGTTTAGCAATGAATTTCTGACAAAACAACTTGTTCGATCGTGCAACCTCTACACATGTAAAAATGTACAAGTTGTTACAGGTCTGCAAACAAGTTGTTACAAATCTGTTCACAAGCTGTCGACAAGTTGTGTTCGCACTGCTTGTTCCCAGTTGTTGAAACAAGTTTGGAACAAGCTGTTAACAACTTGTAACAAGCCATGATGGCATTATTAGACTTGTTACAAGGTTGTTCTAACAAGTCTGATAGAGTCATAATAAACAAGAATGTTACAACACAAGGTTGTAACAATATTGTTATATCATGACTGTATCGGACTTGCTGGAACAATCTTACAACAAGTCTGACAATATCAACAAGGTTGTTACAAGTTGTTAACAGTGACTTATAATGAGACATCGCATCGCTGGTCACAAAGGCACATGTACTACACATGTAAAAATCTCACAACTTGTCAACAAGATGTGTTCGCGACAGGCTTGTAGCAAGCTTCGTGTCAACAAGTTGTAACAATACTGTTATTTTATCAAGTTGCTACAAGGTTATCACTCACAACTTGTTGACAAATTGATGAATTGCAGGACGGTAACAAGTTGTTGGAACAACTTGTAACAAGTCTGTTGAGCTCACCAACCTTGTAGCAAGTTGTCAACAAGCTGGGAACAAACAGTGCGAATACATCCTGTTGACAAGTTGTTGGAACAGCATTGCTACAAGTCTGCTGCAGGTTTGTTACAACTTGTGCGTTTTTACGTGTGTGACAAGTGCGCCACCAACACGCACACTGAAGTTTTGACTTTCTGTAGAAAAAGACGCGACATTCCACGAGAAGCTAGGACCGCGCGGTCGAGCTTATGAACTCCTGGGACGAGACAGCTGGTTCATGTGTCACACTGATACCACGCCATACACACTGAAGGCGCGCTCGGAGAGGATCGGGACACAAGGTTTCGTCAACAACTGTGTATATGTACCAGTGAAACAAGATATGGTGGAAAAGAAGAATATTGTCAAGACTTTGCCAACTGGTGGAGCTATGGTAGTCAATCATGTGCCGACCACACTGGACACAGGTATGGTAATAATGGTTTGGCCGGTGGTTTTGCTCTAAGACGCTCGATTCCAGAACTGTTGACAAAAACAGGGCGCCCCCAATAATTTCCTCACCCATTTGGATTTCTTTTCATACTTTATTTATTTCTTACACAGACAATTACAATCAACTTATATTATCCGTAACAGTTTGTTGTTACATTGCTATTGTGTATATACCATTGTGAAACTCAATAATTCATGAAGAAAACACAGAAGAAATCATGAGCGTGAAGAAGTTTGTATATCTGATACAAAATCATGTTGATTTACATAAACTTTAAGTTCAATTTTCTCACCAAATATCATTCATTTATTTTTAATTGTTGAAGAATACGAATGTTCTCATCGAGACGAACGAATAAACTAATGATATTTGGTGAGAAAATTGAACTTAAAGTTTCTGTAAATCAGCATGATTTTGTATCAGATATACAAACTCCTTCACGGTCATAATTTCTTTTGTGCTTTCTTCATGAATTATTAATGAGTTTCACGAGTTATAGATAAAGCATGAGCAGCCGTATTGTATATCTGATACAACACGGACGCAAATGCTTTATGTACCGTTTAAAACATGAGCAGCAGTGTTTTATCAGATATAAGGATACGAGGCGAAGCCAAGTATATTTTGGTCTGACAAAACACGCACTGCGAATGTTTTAAATTGCTTCAAAAACGATGGATCTAGTAAGTTCATTGGCGAAGTAATTTTCAAAAAATACGTTGTGTAAGTTGAGAAAATCAAAGATAAAGTTTATGTAAATCAAGGGAAATCTCTTTCACATATAAAGATACGGTTTTCTTCGTGAATTATTAATGACTTTCACAAAATGCATTTCAAAATCTTGAATTTTTAAATGCGAGAAATTCCTTTCTTCTCCAACAGACAAATGTATCAGTATAAGATTCGTGAATCAACTTGGTGGCCCTGTGCGAGTGGTATCGAGTCTGAAACCCGAAGGTTACTTAGTAACGGCCAACGCTTTTAAACTCAAGACGATATTTAAACACGCCAATCATAAACAACGTCACGTGATCTTCTACGCGGAGAACGTGCAAGACAGAGACGATGACGTCATGCTAAACAAGAAGAATGTGTTTACTATCAAACCTCGTGAGTGTTTGGAAGATTTTCAGAATGTGGTTTTGTCATCACAGTCAAACGCCGCAAGTAAGTGTTTGAGTATAGTTTAAATATAGAGATCGCGCACAGCGTCTACACGCGTAAAAACGCACAAGTTGCTACAAGTCTGTAAACAAGTTGTTACAAATCTGTTCACAAGCTGTCGACAAGTTGTGTTCGCACTGCTTGTTCCCAGTTGTTGTAACAAGTTTGAAACAAGCTGTTAACAACTTGTAACAAGCTTGATGGTATTATCAGACTTGTTACAAGGTTGTTCTAACAAGTCTGATAGAGTCACAATAAACAAGAATGTTACAAAGTTGACAACACAAGGTTGTAACAATATTCTTATATCATGACTGTATCGCACTTGTTGGAACAACCTTGCAACAAGTCTGCCATAATGTCATCAAGCTGGTTACAAGTTGTTAACAGCTTGTTCCAAACTTGTTGACAACTTGGGACAAGCAGTGCGAACACAACTCGTTGACGGCTTGTTAGCAGACATGCTACAAGATATGAGATTTTTACGTGTGTATACGCGTAAAGTTCTCCCAGCTTGTCAACAAGATGTGTTCGCACTGCTTGTTCCCAGTTGCTGACAAGTCTGGAACAGGTTGTTATCATCTTGTAACAGGGTTGATGAGGCCAACGGACTCGCAACAAGTTGTTCCAACAAGTCTGATATCTGGTCTGCACGTAACAAGTTGTTAACAAGTTGATGACAACAAGCTCGTAGTAACTTGTTACGAACAGTCTGTATTAATCTTCTTGGAACAATTTGTAGCAAGTCTGTTACCGTCATCAACCTTGTAACAAGATGATAACAACTTGTTCCAGACTTGTCACAACAACTGGGAACAAGCAGTGCGAACACATCCTGACATCGGCTGGACAACAACCTTGTTACAACTTGTGGATGTCTTGATGGATAATCCGTCATTAGTAAAAATCAAGTTATTAAAATTTAGGACTGTGTTTCGTTTCTCGACAGATTCCGATGCAGCAATAACAGAAGCACAAGACACTCAGACGACACCAACTCCAAACAACGACCTAACTACATCTTCTCCCAACAACGACCTTACTACATCTTCTCCCAACAATGATCTAACAAAATCGTCCCCGAACAACGAGGTAACAAATAACGCACCAATCCCTCCGCCATTGGGTAATGGCACTCTGACACTTCCCGCGTTAAACGACGGAACACCGAAAGCACCAGCAACGTCCGAGACCTCATCGACACCGCCGGGACTTTCCGACACCTCGCCGAACCAGTCAAGTCTTTCCAATACTTCGCCTAAGCCGCCGGGTAGTTCCGATACCACGCCGAATCAGTTAAGTCTTTCCGATACATCACCTAAGCCGCCGGCTAGTTCCGATACGACACCGAAGCCTCAGGGGAGCACCGCAACGCCCTCGGCTGCAAGTGTTGGAAAAACGACACCAACGATTCTTAAAGACGCGAAACCAACAGCCCAAAATAATGACATGCCCCAGGAAAATCCAAATGTACCAGCTTCTGAGCTCGCATTGATGTCATCAGCTCATCATGCTACACCTAAACCAAATCCAACACCTCATGCTATGAATACAATCACTGCTAATGAGATCGGAGTCGCAAACGTACTTAAACCTAACACAGTACCAGCCTGGGTAACGCCTAACCCAAACCAATTTTCACAATCTAGTTACACGGCACCACTAAAACAACAGATACAAAGTCTGGACAATGTGTTACGGAAGAGAATTCAGACTCAACCCAGACCTGTTTTTGGTAGTGTACCAACAAGTTCTGTAAGACAGAATAATGGTTATTCACCACTAAGTTCTGGCAGAAGTGATGGTTATGAGACCTGGTCGTCTTATGGTCCATGTAGCGTCTCTTGTGGGGTCGGGACGCGCAGACGATCGAGAGTATGTAGGCCTGGGTTCTACTGTATTGGACCGGCGGCTGAGACTAGGGCCTGCATCAAGGAACAATGTGCTTGTGAGTATTAAGACCTATTCAGCAGGTTTATACCTGTTGGAATCTAATTCACATTTTGGAAAGCACACCTAGCTAGCTTTATGGTTGGCTACGAGTACGATTACGATTTGCATTTCTATACGCAAATTTACATCTTTACATAAAGTATACGCTTAGTACGACGAGTGTTAAAAAGTGCCCAAATTAAGAAATGAACCAAATCACTAAAAAGACCACCTCAAAATTAGTAAGTATACAAAGTTTGAAGACGTTTGCAAGAATATCCTTCGAATAATAAGCTTTCAACAATGGTGGTGTTTACTATATGAAATGTATTGTAATTTTTGTTTTTGGGACGTGCGTCCCAAAAACAATCTTTTAATCAGTAATTTCACAATTTTCGAAAGCTTATTATTCGAAGGGTATTCATGTAAACGTCTTCAAACTTTGTATACTTACTAATTTTGAGGTGGTCTATCGAGTCATTTGGTTCATTTCTTAATTTGGGCAGTTTTTAACACTCGTCCCCAGTCCTCTCATCAACTTCGGAATGGCTAATTACATACTTATCCTACATAGCAAAAAAACGCCCAGGCGGTAACAATGTTAATGAAAACAAGCTTGAACAATATTTTGCTGCTCATATTGTTATGGTAGTTAACAATATTGTTCAGCATTGTTCAGGCTGAACACTGCTGACCAACATTGTTAACAACTTAACCAGGGACATTATGGGCAGCAAAATATTGTTCAGGCCTGTTTTCAACAACTTTGTTGCAGGCCGGGCGTGTTTTGCAGTGTAGACTATTTTATCTCTACAACAATTGTGATATAACTTTCTTAACTGTGTTTATTCTAACCCACCCTGTCAACTTTTCCTGTGGGTAGCCTGCGTGTCAGGCTCTATGCTTGAAATATATTTCACGCAGGCTACCCTGCGGGAGAAAACTGGAGCGCCCAGAGAAAACCCTTATCCCACGACTCTCGGCAAAGCGTTGGCGGACTCTTTTGATCCAATGACTACTCCCTTATCTGTCATTTGAGACAAGTAACAAAAATATAGCCAAATATATTTTACAGTTGTCACGGTCAAATGTTCCATTGTTTTTGGACCACAAATTTGAGGAACATTTGAAAACGGCAAATTCAGGATCTGAAATACGATGTAAACAGGGGAGTAACATTATTATTATTATTATTATTTTTTAGCGAACTGTATTCATACAATAGGAGGGACAGTGAGAGAGGGCTCGTGTTGTCATTTCCCGTTCTCTTACAATGGAGCACAATATTATCATTGCATACTTAGTCCCAAGAATAACGAAAGAATGTGGTGTGCGACTACACCTTATTTTGAACAAGACAAGCAGTGGGGATACTGTCCCAGATCTGGTAAGAATTTATGCTTACATCCACATGGCATATGGGCTCTGTACTAGTAACACTGGACCAATAAAGGATGGTTTTTTGACAGAACCATCTTCTTGCAGCAAAATTGGATGACCCCTACTGAATCTCTAGGGAGAACAGTTTAGAACTGATAGAGCTATCCAGTATAATAAAGTTAGCAAGATTATTACACGCAATAAAATAATGTAATGCACTGATACTGTAAATCTGTAATTCCTGCTTTTCATGTTTGATTCCAGCTAAAGCTCCAGTACGTTCATTTATCAAACCAGTCAAACCGGTTACGCCAAGCCAAGAGTTCCCACAATCGCAAACATCCCCATATGACAACAATCAATACTACAGTAATCCTTATATGACCGAAGACGACAGCAATGTCCCATGCAATGCAATGTGTTCAAGAGTGTGTGACGAATCATGTCCCAAACACTGCTGTTTAACAATCAGAGCTGATCTACCAATGACCGCGGTAAGTTACTGGAGGGTTGTGTTACCTACAGGTTGACCTAAGAATCACTGATATTTGTTCTTTGTTTAGTACATGGGCAATAACTACGATAGAAATGACAAACGAAGCAATCTATACCGAAGATACAGACGAAATTTATCACAAGACAAAAAGAGGTTATAAAAAAGAGGATCAAAATCTTAGCGAATGAACGCTTCTCAACCCAAATATATTATAAAATATACATATCTATGTAAATACGAAATGTACAGCGCAACAAATAAAATCTTCCACAGGCCATCGCATCGTCTCCTAACACACGTTTCGAGTTCAATATAATAAATTCTTTCTCGTGAATGGCACATGAAAATGACCTATGAAGCATATGCCCTTAAAGTGGGACTAACCACAAATATGATTTTTGGTATGTGTAAATTATTTGATCAACTTTTTCACGGTCAAAGTTTCCGGATATGATGTCATTAGGTAAATTGCAAATTAGTTTTCCTTTGTATTTTGTACCAAAAATCTACCTAGTGATATCTTATCTGAAACTTTGACAGTGAAAAAGTTGATCAAGATGAGGTTTTTTACTATAAAGATACATTACATTTCTTCTTTGAATGACCCAAATACTACACACATCAAAATATATATTTGGGGTTAGTCACACTTTAATAGCCATTACCTTAATAGGACTTACCTTAAGACAGTTATCACAGTTTCTTATTCAAATTGTGGATGCCCCTTCATTGTAATTTCATAGTCTAATGAGGATTCTCCAGAGGTGTAAGCGCCGAGCGTGTGACAACGGAATACTGGGGAAAGGTTTTGTGAACACCATCTGTAAACAAGTAGATACATGAATGTATCAGTTCTAAACTGTTCTTCCTAGAGGTCTAATAAGGATCATCCTTTACTGGTTCAGTGCTAGTATAGGTGGAAACCGGATTGCAAAACCTGTGGTGTTTGGTCAGGGGCGGATCTGGGGTACAACTCTGCCCTAGTGAGTCCAGCACCACTCTAAAAAATTTGTTTGACCACACACTTTCTGCTTTTCGAATGGCGATCAGCGGAACTTCTACTGTTAGCGCGTATCGATTTCTTGAACGATTTAATTGATTTGCGAGCTCACGAGAAAATACCCAGAATGCTTTAGTTAAATATCATGGTTAAATATGTAAACATGTCGAGGTTGTTATACAGCCATATTTTCAAATATACTGTACTTTAACAAGAGTCCAGTCACGCTTACATGATAAAAAGCCGATATAAACTTTATAAATAAAAGATAATGTAAAACGTAACAGAACGGCGGACATGCAGATTTGGCCATCTCAAATAATGGTAATGTTGGGATAGTAGCGTTGCAGATTGCAGAGGAGAGTGGGCAGTAAGGCTCCCTCATGCACCACCCCATGGAAAACCTGCACCCCTCCTTGCAGATAAGGCTAGATCAAATGTTTGGTCAAATTGGAAGCATTCACATGCGACTGAGGTCATATTATTTTCATACAAGTCTTACCTTTTTGCGACAGCAACGTCAGAATGACACGCTTCTGACCAGGACGCATGCTCAATAAGTAAGGCACCTAGAAATAGAATGAAAATGTTTGGTTACCTTGCTAAGATGATGAGAAAAATATTATTTACCTCAAACTCAATATTCTCATTTTCCAATATTTTCGCGCTTGATCGAAAAAAGATTTCTCGAGTACACCTTCGCTAACCTGCATACACCCGCGCCAGGCTGTAAGCCAGATCTCGGGCTGGTATTTCAAGATACTCGGGCCCCTCCTTAGCAGCATGTTGTAAGAACTCCAAAATCTCCCCCAGTCCTTTCTCGAGAACATCACACACGCTCACCAGATCGCTGCGTGATTGTTCACGTGCATGTGATATTTTCTTCATAACCGCGTCACGAAAAGCGAGAATCACTCGTCCTTCTGTTTTTGTGATTGCTCGCAAAACATCAAGCGACAGAATATTTGTCGTGCCTTCCCAAATTGGCAAAACCTAAAAAGATACGGTGCATTGTTGGTACATAGTCAACAGCATAAGGTTAGGGAACTCGATGCTGACATAACAGACCCCATTATCTATCTTTTTGTCTTGATTTACGCAAAAAAAATGGTCGGTTCATCGTCAGGTGTGTATTTTATTTTCGCCCAACCAATCAATAGTTCTTATTCTATACCTATACAGACAACAGTTTATAACTGATAGAGCTATCCAGTACAAATAAAGTTAGTTTAGATTAGGTTTCCTCCTGTAGTAACATTGGATCGATAAGAGATTATCCTTACTGGACCTCTAGGAAGAACAGTTTAGAAATAATAGAGCTATCCAGTATAAATAAAGTTAGTTTAGTTTAGGTTTCCTCCTTTAGTAACACTGGATTAATAAGAGATGATCCTTACTGGACCTCTAGGGAAAACAGTTTAGTTTCCTCCTGTAGTATCGATGTAGTAGCACTGGATCGATAAGAGATGACCCTACTGCATGGACCTCTAGCAAGAACAGTTTAGAACTGATAGACAGTCACCGAGTATGCTACGGTACCTGAGCATCCCTAAGTAACCCTGGTAATCCAGTATCCTCTATGTATCCCTGACCACCAAAACACTCCAATCCTTCAGAGATGACACTGACTGCCTGAAAATAAATCATTTTCAGTGTAAGGATAACGAATGAAGGGTGTACATTGAAACAATGATGATCAATTATCAGAACCTGTTTTGCAGTGTAGAGTTTCGTGATTGGCGTTAACAATCGAAACACAAGCTCGTCATTTTCCGATGCTTTTCCATTCTCTTGTAAACCAAGTAGTCTAGCCAGTTCCAGAACCAACGACATGCTAGCACGAGTTTCAACCTGAATATCAAATAATGTTGATTTTTGAGTATAGCAAAAGATGCGTTACACTATGAACTATCGCGTTGCTGATGGTGGTCAAGCTTCAGCCAACAGAGCGAGAAAATAGTCTGTGCCTGTTCATTTTTCTCCTACTACACACGCAAAAATCTCACATCTTGTAGCAAGTCTGCCAACAAGTCGTCAACAAATTGTGTTCGCGCTGCTTGTCCCAAGTTATCAACAAATATGGAACAACTTGTTTCCAGTTGTGACAACCTTGTTGATATTATCAGACAACGTTAGACCAACGTTGCAACAAGTCTGATAATATCAACTAGTGTTTAACAAGTTGCTCCATATTTGTTGATAACTTGGGACAAGCAGTGCGAACGTAATTTGTTGACGGCTTGTTGGCAGACTTGCTACAAGATGTGTGATTTTTGCGTGCGTAGTTTTGTATTTAGTGGCAAGTAATATTTCTGAAATAGACAACTTGCATGTTAGACTAATTTTTTATCTAGGCAAAAAAAGTAAATTGCCGTAAAGAACTTATTCAAATTAGTAAAATTGCAAAATTTGGTTACGAAATGTTGTAAAGCTTGGAAAATATAGCCTTGCGAAATTTGCATATTTTGTATTGTACAATTACTTTATGGTTTCCGTGTTTGGATGGCCTGATCCAAACACGCGGGAATGTTGCGAGAGTTAAGAAAAGCGCGCGAAACACGAGCCGAAGGCGAGTGATTTTGCGCGCTTTTCTTAACTCGAGCAACATTCCCAAGTGTTTGGATCAGGCCATCCAAACACGGAAACCATAAAGTAATTGTTTTATAAAATAACAACAACACCATATGGTCTTCCATGTTTGGATGGCCTGATCCAAACACGGGTTTCGACCAATCAGAGCACGCGTGTTATACATGTTATTTTATAAATGTTTGTATTACGTGCGGAAATTGTTACCATTTTTGAGCCGAAAATGGTGACAATTTCCGCACGTAATACAAACATATCCAAAATTTGCAAACTTTGCAAGACTATATTTTCCAAGCTTTACATCATTTCGCAACCAATTTTGCAATTTTACTAATTTCCGCATTATGTTCTATTAAGCTGTTGTGTTTGATTCCCTTCTCTTTACTTAGATTAAAATTTAGTCTAACAAGCAAGTGGTCCATTGACTACCATCTGCTTGGCCTTAGTAAACAATCATACCTCCATGGCTGCAAGGGTACGCATATGTAGTGGGTGTTTGATCAAATGTTTCTGAAATGCAATACGTTTCGTGGCATAGTCTCTTGCAAAGGATAATATTCTGAAAGAAGAAAATGAAATTGTCGAATTAACAGAAAAACGAAAAAATATGGTCGGACATTTATCAATTTTTCACGGACAATGGACAGAGTAAAATTTTTCATATTTTGTTTTGAAAATTAGCACTGACGATGTATTTCTTAATTTTTTTTGAGATAGGAGATTTGACCAGCCTAAATCGGTCGGTCACATATCCGGTCATAAAAAGCTTTGATCGGACCATAGCCTATCGAAGGGAAGATGGCTGTGAAACTCATTAGAATAACAATATAACTCATATGTGGGAATTGTATAAAACACTACGCAATGAAGTAAATATAAACATGCGGAAAGCAAAATCTAAGTACTTTTGTGATAAAATCCAGGCAAGCTCTCAAATGGGAGACAGTAAAAGCGGATGGGCTTGGATAAATTCGCTCTTTGGAAGAAAGCATAAGAATGCAAATATTAATGAACTGAAAGTAAATGATGATATTATTTCTGATGATAAATCTATTACTGAAACATTAAATGAATATTTTATAAATATTGGAATGAAGATGGCTGCTGAATCAGCATGTCAAAGCACTGATGCTTTAAATGATCAAGTAATTTATGAAAGTACTGTGCTTCTTCCTAAAGAAAATTTTCACTTCGCAGATATTACTATAGATAGTGTTTCCAAACGCCTACAAAAACTAAACGTCTCAAAAGCCTGAGATACCTGCGAATATTTTAAAACTGACATCAACCCTTATTGCTCCATCTATAACTTTTATATTTAACCTATCGATTAGAACTGGTATTTATATAGATGAGTGGAAATTAGCTAGAGTTATACCAATTTACAAATCTGAGGATAAGCGTAAATGCGAAAATTATAGTCCAATTTCAATTCTTCCCATAATAAGTAAAATATTTGAAGGGGAAGTTTTTACTCAAATATATAGCTTTTTGAATAAACATGCGCTTCTGTCTAAATTTCAATCCGGGTTTAGACCAAAAAATGGAACCTTAGGTGCTCTTATACAAATGTGTGATCAATGGCTACAAGACATGGATGAAGGCAAAATAAATGGAGTTGTTTTTCTTGATATATGTAAAGCATTTGACTCGGTGAATCACGAGATATTATTGGAGAAGCTTAAAACTCAGTTTGGAATTCACGACATTGAATTAAAATGGTTCCAATCATACTTAAGGAATAGAAAGCAAGTGTGTTCTGTTAATGATCAAACTTCTTCTGCAAGAACAATAATATGCGGAATTCCGCAAGGATCCATACTTGGTCCATTATTGTTTTTGCTACATATTAATGATATGCCTGACATTTTAGAAAGGACAACCCCATGTCTTTATGCCGACGACACTCAGATATCTTCCTCTTCGCATGATTACGATACATTGATTGACAATTTGAATATGGACCTTTCCAGTATTCATAAATGGCTTGCTAAAAACAAATTAAAATATCATGATAGGAAAAAAACAAAAGTCATGTTTATTGGATCTACGCATAATCTAAATAATAAAATAGGAAATAGACCCGTTGAGATTAACAAAATCCCAGTCCCACAAACCAATACATTTCAATGTCTAGGTGTAAATCTAGATGAAAAATTAAGTTGGGACAAACATATTGATTCTGTATGCCATAAGATTAGCGCTGGAATAGGAGCAATTAAAAGAATAAAACCTTATGTTCCACACAAAACCTTACATGATGTCTACAAAACATTACAGTAATTCAGCCTCATTTTGATTACTGTTCTCCCCTGTGGGATAACTGTGGTTTGGGACTTCAAGACAAATTGCAAAAATTCCAAAATCGAGCAGCAAGGGTGATTACCGGAGCTGACTACGATGAAAGATCGTCTGAAGTCCTAAACAAATTAGGCTGGGAAACCCTGGCTAGGAGACGAGAACAAAACAAACTAGTATTGATGTATAAAGTCTTGGGGAACCACACTGCGCCAAACCTTAAAGATTTTTTTTCTCGGAGAAATGCATCGCAGAATATTTATGATTTACGCAATAGCGAAACTGATCTCTCGTTAAAAAAACCGAAAACGGAATTTCTAAAGAAAACATTTGGATACAGTGGAGCACTTCTATGGAATAGTCTCCCGCAAGATGTCAAGGCGGCTGAGTCAATTACGTCATTTAAAACAATGGCGAAATTGCACTTAAGCAGATGATAAGCTAATTTCTCCAGGACCAAATGATGGGAGGACAATATAGATTGTGGGCAGGAGGGGGGTTAGTTTTGCGTGAGGGTGGGTGGGTACTTGTTTAGGGGTGGAGGTTTGGGAGGAAGATGATAAAATTTTAGGGTGGGATTCTTACATATTTTGTTCTATATATAATTAACATTTAGCTCTTTGTGTGTATACGCCCTTCGTGGAAACCAGTTGTAAATAATTGTCGAAGTTAGCGTATTGAAATAAAGTTTTACATACATATTATCTATGTTAGTCAACGTTTATTCATAAATCTGGTCGTTTCACCGTGTGTATTGTATTTTTACCAAATCCACCAATAGCAATGTCCAGTTTCTCTATTGTTTGAGTCTAAAACATTGCTATTGGTTAGTTGGGCAAGAATACAATACACACGTGACGGTGAACGACCAGATTTATGAATAAACGTTGACCAACATAGATAATGAGTTATATTGTTATTCTAATTAGTTTCACAGCCATCTGCCCTTCGATAGGCTATGATCGGACAAAAG
>CACRXK020004234.1:0-32610 GCA_902702795.2 Paramuricea clavata
TCGCAAAAGAAACAGTGGTTTTCTGGCAGACAACTTGAAGCAGTACTAGATCGCCTGGCCTTTATTGGGCTGGAACTACTTACATCTATGATTTGTTCGCAATCTTCTCTGTCCTTTTCGTCAGCTATTGCCGATAATTTTCTTTTCTTGGCACGCTCTAACTTGGTACTGCTGAAAAGGTCTCGACAAGACTTGTGCCAGGAAGCTTTTTTATTCAAAAGAGTTTGCTCTATTCCAAGACCTTCATCGAGACATTCCACATTTAAACATTCAGGGGTAATTTCTAGCTTCCAGAATTCTTCGAGATTTCTAACAAATGAAGTGTAGCCAACACCAGCATATTTACGCTTTGAGTTTGCAGGACATTGTAATTTTTCAACGGAACTTTTTTGGCAAATGATGCACAGATCCCAATCCATGATTTTTGAAATCTTTAGTGATAGTTTCTAACGTAGAAAATGATTAAAAAAAAACATGGCAATTGGGAATTCTTTATTCGTTTCGTACAGAAGTAGAAAATGTCGTCAGTTACTAATGCATATAAAAACCAAAAAACGATGATAACATTAAAAATTTCGTACCTTTTATGGCTGTAAGTGCCCATGACGGCCGCCATCTTGAAATCGCGTGTGAGTGGCCTGGGTTCTAATACCACTGCTATTGCCAGTTTCTCCCCCAAGTGCCTCAATTATCGATAGAATAGCGTACCACATCGTCAAATTTTTTCAACAAACGTATCATTTGACAAAAAATGAATAAATCAAATCGTAAGTACTCTATAATGATTGTGTGCAGCCCCGTTTTCATACAGCGCATGCGCAATGTTGAGCAATATAGTAACTTGTAGTTGTTTTGCCCTTGTCTTATATTTTTACTTGGGGTTACTCCCAAAATATTTAAAGCACCCAATTCGATCTTTAAAAAATTAAAACTACGCATTTTCAAGTTTGCCACAGGTATCCCAGGCATGCACTACGTGTATTTGTTTAATTTCCAGGAAATAGGTCACGTGACAATACTTTACATTTCTGAGTGAAGAACATGGCTGATATATTAATATGAGAAGCATTTCTGAAAAAAAATCTTTAAAGAAAGGGTTCAAACTGGGGTTATTGAAGCAGCCTCGTTTCCATGTTGAGTATTTTATGAGATGCGCATTACTCGTCAGCATAAGTGAATTTGGGCTGGCTCCATATCCAAAAATGTTAGTACTAGGGATGTTAGTAATGTGACAAAGTTTCATGCTTTTATCATCAAAGTGAACAATTGTGGTCGTTAACAGCTGGACTAATATATATATATACTACAGAAAGGCAAAATTATGTCAAGAAAAGCTTAAGAATCCTAAACCAACCCATTGTGGAATATTTAGGCTGTCAAGTGACTATTTACATTTTACAATCTCAATCATGCTAACAATCAGTCTTTCTTATTAACCCACTAAGCTGCACAGCTTCCCCTTGACGAGTAAAATCGTCTGGCGGCTCATTTGTATAGTTTGAGCACACTATCAGCGACGGTTTAAAACCTACTTATCAGCAAATATTGCTATAAGATCTAAATTTCGCACCTTTTATGCAAATAATCTACCGAAAGGTGTATCCATTGCTACAAATTGACGTATATAAAGGAAGGAAAGCGAAATTCTACCGGACCTTACCGCAATATTTGCCAATAAAGCGGTAATCGCTACAGAAAAATAGAACAAATTACAGAAGTACAAAACAAGTTGCAGAAGTGGGAAGGTTTTTGTATTTTGACTGTAAATCTTTTGTTATGGAATGTAACCATTAATGCTATTAAATTACATGTTTCCAACATATGTCTTGCAGATCAGGACTTATTCTCAGTTGTTATGAGAGCAGATACTGACATGTTGGTTTTGACCCAAATTTAGGGATTCTGCTTGTTCGCAGGTGGGATGATTGACAGAAACGGGGGCAGGGAAATTAGAACACGTGAGAGAATAAGAGCAAAAGTGTATGCGAGAGTGTAGTTGAAACTTTGTACTTGGGACATGCAGAGGGGTAGGGGTACCATCAATTTCGTCTGTGGAGTGATGTAGATGCAAACCCTATGTGAGATCCACATGTATTTCTTCTTGCAAATTATATTATTATCCATGGCTGCCTAAGGTCTGCAGCTATATGGATGATCCTATTCCTTGACAGTTCTGCAGTAAAGAATAATTTTCTATTGACATATTTTAAAATGTTGGCATGAAGCACCATATATAAAGTTAATACATACATATATAACCTGTGGTCACATATAGTTATAATTATTGTAATGTTGCAATCTTAATATATTGACAATAAAAAATCAGACATACAGATTATAGTGTGTTTTTTTCCAATTTGAATGAATGAAAACTTCTATTTTGGGACCGGTCATTATTTATGGAAGGGGGGAGGGAAAAAATAAGGGGGGCATATGTATAAATTACTAGAAGGAGGGGGGTGGGCTATTAAATTTTTTCAAGAAAATAAGGGGGGTTGCAATTAAATTTGAAGATAGCCTTTCCCTACCCACCCACCCATGTTTATTCTAGAGGATTTTATCTTTTAGTATGTCACTTTATTTTATATAATTTTTAGTGTTTGCTGACTTAATTTCAGTGTTTGCTGACTTAGTAAATGGCGAGTTACCAAACAATGTCAACACAGATACACCAGGAGAAACAGGGCCCCCAGAAAGCAGCCATTCACCTGATTGGTGCAAGTGTGGTTTGTGTGTAGCCATGCCAACTCAAGCGGAAAATAAATGCTGCACACAAGTTGTCCGAGAATGCATAACAATAGACCCATTATTCCATCAAATTGTATTAGACAGAAATATTTAAGATGTGGCAATGAGGTATATGGAGGACATGTTGGCAATGGAAAATCCACGAAATAATGAGAACTTCAGGCATGCTGCATATAGACAATTTGTTCTTTGGCAGCATGGGAGACTTGGGCAAGGCAACAGGCGAGTAGTACCAAGCTGTTGTGTAAATGCAATTAGAAACCGCTACCCATCACCTAATGGTATTTATGTAGGTTTCAGGCCAACAAGGTTGTAGGCCAATATAATAACTGTTGATCAGTGTGACAGAACATTGCACAATAGTAAGAAAAACTTGTATCACAATCACATAATAAATATTGTAATTTTTATTCAAAATGCTATAGCCAGCAAATCACACAAAAAATACAGTACTTTCATTGTTTCAGAAATGCTTGCCGCCTGCGTAGCCCGGCTGTTGTCCGGCACGCACGGCAGACTAAAATCAATGTTTGTGAAACAAACCAAAAAATTTGTCAATTAGCTCTAATCCACAATCTTAAAAAAGAGTAAAAAAAATTGGGTGAAGCAAGAGTTTTTTTGTTACCCACTGTAAAATATAAACAAACTTTGACCTATGGTATTTTAAGACCTATTGATGTTAATATGTGTTATACTGTAAGGTTTGACTGTGTGTGCATTGTTGAATACATTGCATGACAACATATATTGTTTACATTTACATGTCCTATGAAAGATGCTAAATGTGGTAGAGACACAGTACTTACTGTACATACTGTGCAGCAGAAAACCATTGTTCATATTTAAATTAAATATTTGTTATGGATGAGCACAATTAGAATCTGGACTTATGTACTTGTACCAGATGTTCAATACTTGGTCTTGGCATTACTGCAATGTTTGCAGCGATGTTCCTTGGGTCATCTGCACCTCTCACAATTTTTCTGTTAACATTTCCAGTTTTCAATTGCTCCTCAAAGATCTTCACAATAAGCGTCGGGATATAACCATAATCCTTTGGTTGAAGGACAGTAACTGGTCGCCACTGTTTTGTACGCTTGCTGTACTGGCCACGGTGCCTGACATTAAAAATAGAAACTCAACATAAAAATATAATAAAATATAATTATACGCATTTGAAGAACATTCAACACATTGTTAGCACAGTTTGCTACTTTATATGTTGTATACATACAAGATTCAACCTAAATCTTGTAACCGGTTAGTATACATAATTTTTTGGCAAGTTTGCCCATTTTCTCAAATGTATTCTGATAATGCAGCTACATGTATAGTATTATAGCAAATACAATTCTATACTGTAATCTATGCGAAACCCTCCCCCCCCCAAAAAAAAAATTTAGTTACATACACAATTTCTCCAGCAGCATTTTTACAAGGCTGTCGATTCCTATGGCTATTGAAGTCGATGACAGCCAGTTGATTCCTTAACTTGTATCCAACATACCTAAGAAGTAAAATAAAAATTGAACATTTCATTCAGACTTTACACAAATAAAATCATCTGGCATTAGAAAGTAAAACAACGCAGGACAGCGCATAAGTTAATGAAACTGTCTGCCAATGTGATACCTGGTACAGTACTCTCTCTTCTTAAGTACTGTAAACATTAAAATGTAACCCACTAAAAGGTGCTAGTCCATAATTATACTGCATGTTGGTGGTAGGTGGGTTGGCGTATTCAAATGTTTTATATAAAATAATGTTTATGCCGGCTAATGTACAATTATACTACTTACGAGTATGAATGTCGTTTTGGACAATACATCAACAAGTGATTGTGGAACGACTCGAGGAAACCTGTGTGCCTTCAAATATAAAAAAATAATATCAGTGATATTCATGAAATTTATAGTTATGTAACAATATTGATTGTAACAATATTGATTGAGTAATAAAAAATAAATCTTCCCTTACCTGAAATTAGTAAAATATAGAAATGTATTCAGGAATCTCTTGCTTAACACAATCTTTTGTAGCGCCTTATGTACCTTGCTGTTCTTTTCCAACCATGGCTTTTCCCTCTCTTCATCACTAAGGGGATCGTGGCCACATTTTCCAGCACTTTTACCATCATCTATCGGCCATTCATGCTCATTTACCACATGGTGAAGTATTCCTCTCCACAAATCCTAAAAATGTTCTCCTGAAATTAGCCTCAAACCCCCCCCCCCAACTCTTGGTCTTGGGACCTTTAATAAGGTGTTTGACCAAAATTATAAGGTCAACTGCAATAAGTGCAACTGTAAATTAAAGTCTCTTTAATTAATAATAAAAAATACAGTAAGTAACAATAAGTACTGTAAATGTTGGCTGACAGTGTAGTACTTACATACCTTAAAATCATTAACATTCCCATTACACAGGCGACTGCAATACCAAAAATGATTTTTCACAGCCCCTGACCATTGCAACAAATCTTCATCTCCCTTTTCCTTTGCTACCTACAATGATAAAACAGAAAACCTTGTTCATTGGAACCTACCTTCAATTGTCAGTCACTCTGTCTAAAATCAAATTACATGACTAATCTACAGCACTCCGTAACACTCATAGCACATACTGTACTAGGCAAAAAGGAAGATGAATTAATAAATATCTATTGTTAACTATTAGCAGGCATTGTTCAAATGCACCAACTAGTTTAGTATATATTTTATGTTGTCTGATGCCTGTCTAGCTTAATATCAGTGGTACAAACCTGTCACTCATTGTGATAAAAGGTTAAATATCTTGGGTTAGGTCTACTGTCTGAGTGCAATCAAAATAAATTAGTAATGTACAGGTGTATTACGATTTACAAAACAAATACGTTTGTATGATGTACTGCAAGCAATATTATTTTATACAAATAACAAAACTAAAGAAAGTCCACTTACATTTGCGACCTTTTTCCCAATATTTTTCCCACCATGCCAGACATCTCGTTGATGTACAATATCAGCATACTTCTCACAGTGACCTGTTAAAAATGTTTCAAACCATTTATTTATGAATCTACCATAAATGAAACAATAAGTGGAATACATGTTGTTCATTGTAAATAAACCTGACTAAAGATCTTTCTACGACTTTTGGTGAGCTAGGGATGCAGCACACCCAGATGTGAAATGCATGCACTGCTTGTAAGAAAATTTTAGGTATTAGTACTGTTGTTATAAATTTGTAATTATTTGGAAAAATAAAAAACAATCATTCCTTTGTCACTTATAGGTTTTATCCACGCATATAATTGTAATGTACTATTAATAATAATACAGTATTCTTGGCTTGCACATGATGTCACAACGTCTCATTGGGCACCATCTTGGTTGATTTTAAAGTTTACTTTAGCTGTTTATGGCAAAATAGTTGAGTTATTTTTAATACTTTTGTTTGGTTTGTTTTGAACATAATTTGCTATATTGTGGTCCGTGGATAGTTTTATGGTCTTTGACTCAATACAACAGTAGTGCTGTGCAGCGAAGCTGAAGCCGGAGTTTTGGCCTATTTTGCCAGAGCCATAGTACCGTAGTTTGTTCAGCTCAGGCAAAACTCCAGCATGACTTATTTTTGCTGCAAGCTACTGTCAAACATAGGTAAACCTGCCTTTATTTAGTTTAATGATGAAAAGTTTTAGCCACATTGACATTGCCTCTGTGAGCAACTGCTTCTTGTATTTTCTTGCGCGACCAATATAATTGTGCATTGTGCCATTATTAGTATGAAATATTCATGCAAAGTGTTAAAATCAAAAGCAAATTAAGATAGTGTTTCTACTTTGAAATGGCCATGAAATTTTGAGTTTTCACAAATTTTCCAGAGCTGGAAATTTTCTATTAAGGGAAGCGTCACATATTAAGGGAAGTTTTCACAAATTTTCCGGAGCTGGAAATTTTTGTTTTTCCCCGGAGCCAGAGTTTTTTTGGCTGGAACCGATGGTGAAAAACCCACAATTAGCACAGCACTATAAAACAGAGAATCGAGAAATTAAATACATTTTATGGTTCTATTGCAAGCCAAGGGCAATGCCTTTGACAGACAACATTATTTTAAAATGTGCTTGCAAAATCATGACATGATTAGGGACACTCCAGGCAGACTATTGGCGGAACGAGCGGAAGCCTAAGGTGTGTGGTATGCTTTATGTGGTCTGGCCATGCCTATTGCCTTCCATAAAAAAACAACAAAATAATTTATATCTGAATCCAGTTAGAACCTTGGAAATGCATCTACTGTACATCAGCATACCACATTGTGACTGTCAGTCCCAAAACAAAATTACTCATAAAAAACTTACTCATTAATGATGCAATTCCAGTATGCCCATCAGTTATTACTTCTTTTGCAATAATCTCAGTGCTTAGTATAGCATCCATCCCCCTCTCAAAACCAACACGTTCCATGTTTGTGCTCTTCCGGCCTTCTACCTCACGTACATCTACAACATCTTGCTGCAGAATAACTTTATCTTCCATATCAGTGATTGTATATGTGCAATATTGCGCACAATGTCCTGGCGAGTCATTCCTAGCATCGGCAGTAAGAAGAATCTCTTTATTTTTCCTTTCATTCACAAGTCTTTGCCTCATTGTATCCCAATAGCCTTGCACAGTTGGAGCTACATACAGGCCTTGGTGTTGGTAAAAAAGGCTCTTCGAAATGAATTTGAGGTTGAGGAAGTTGAAAAACAATGCTATTTTCATAAATGAATTTCCAGACAAGAGAAGGCAGGATAAAGTAACAAGTTCCCAGCTCGCATTTTGTTGAACATCGGTTGGGAAGACCAGCTTCCTCCGAAATGACCTGATGAACACTTCCATGTCACAACAAGACAGCTACCCACATATGGTTTTTTGAACTCCCATGTTTTGCAACAACCAGGTCTATTGCAATGAGAGCCATGTATTTTTTGCAACAGTTCCAGGATTTTGTCGGTGAACACAATACACTTTTCCATTTCTGAAAGCTTCAAAGGTAGAACATTTGGTACTGGTATGCTATCCTTAGGTGTATTAGGAAAATCAGCATGCTGTGGGTTATCCTCAATTAAAGACAACTCTGGATCCTCGAATTCATCATCTTCACCCAACAACATGTCAAACACTTCTTCCTCTGGAAATGTTTTGTCCATAACATCATTTATTCTAAAACATAAAAATATGCAGACATTAATATTTTAGTACAGAAGTTCTACTTAATATCTCATTGATTCAAATAAACATGTAAAGCCTGGTGAAAACTGCTCCAGCCAACCCACTGCATACACTTCTTTGTACTATAATATGGAACATTTTTCCACACTTGTAAGTAGATTGACTGTAATTAAAAAAGCATACTGTATATATGTATGTCAGGACTTACAAAGCACTTTTGGTTTGTTCAATTTCATCTAAATCCAAGCTATCATCTGTGTCAGAATCTTCTGCTTCTGGGTGCTCGAGAGCGGTAAGCGTTTTCTCATCATCATGCCTTTAAAATAAAAAATGAAAATTAGCATGCAAGCAGTCAGGCCTTCCCTACCAGACAAGGGTGGGGTGGTGGAGGTGGGTGGGTCTCCAGAGTTTCTTGTGGGAAAATCGACTTAAAAAAAGCATACTGTATATATGTATGCCAGGACTTACAAAGAACTTCTGGTTTGTTCCATTTTATCTAAATCCAAGCGATCATCAGCGTCAGAATCTTCTACTTCTGGGTGCTCGAGAGCGGTAAGCGTTTTTTCATCATGCCTTTAAAATGAAAATTGAAAATTAGCATGCAAGACAAAGGGGGGGGGGGTCTCCAGAGAAACGTCCAAATGACGTTTCTCAATAGAAAATCGATATGTGACGCTTCCCTTAACATTTAAGGCAGCCCAGAAACGTGCATATCCAAATGTAAACAATTAGTATATATATATGTATATCTAAGGTTGGCAGCTATTTGAATGCCGATGAACACATTGACTTGAGTAAAAAGAACATACTGTGCTTGTATTGATAAAAGCCCACAAAAATAATGATACATTGAAATGCCAATTGCTATTAATTTACAAACAAATTAAGTTTTATTACATGGCCAAAGCTTTGAGAAAATTGACACAAATTTGTAATGTTTTGGCAAAATTTTTTTCAAATTTCTTGTCTTCATGCGGGATGCCAGAGGTTCAGGTACATGTGATAACTTTGAAACATCTTATTGGTTGGCACACCAAGTTGGTGTCACCAACAACATTATCTTTAAACAATTGAATATTTTAGAAATGTCACATATACTGGAGCCTCTGCATAAAGACAAGAAATGTCCGAGTTGCCAACCTGCCATTTGACACCAGAGATTTCCCCTGGGTGGGTAGGGAAACTGACATGCAAATATGCTCCTTTCAGTGTTACCACTATTCACCAAGCTAGTGTTAATCATTTAGTGAAAGCATATATGCATGTAGTCGACAAACTAGAAGACACTCAGTAGTCAACAGTGCAACGAGATGTAGTAAAATAAACACTACTGCTTCTCAATATAAAGCACACAATTATATTGGACTTGAACAAAAAGATACCTTGATAATTCTGAAATCGTGGATTCCGAGAGAAGCTGCCGCCTGGAATGTTCGTCATGTGTTTTGGTCGCTGTGACATCTTCGTTCATACGTACAGGAGTAGAAAACATCACCCTGAAAACAACACAAATATTTCGAAATATAAAAGCTTACGAAGAAAATTTAAATTGGTAGACGAGAAATATGCGAGATTAATGAATATAAATTACTTACGAGGGCACACAGGAGATGAAAATGAAAAGATTGAATCGACATCATTGACATTTGTCTGTGTGTCCGCGTCGCTATTAAAATATGAAAAAACATGAAATATTTAAACCAATCTGAACCAATGATTGCTTTAATACTATGACTGAAATAAGCACAATAATAAATAACCATAAAAACATTATCACAACTATTATACATACGTAACCTACCATTTCACAGCACTTTCCTGTCCGGATAAATATGCTTTCATCAAGAAGTCTGCAAGCTGTTTCTCGGTAGCAAAGTTTAGTTCCCCTTTCAACTCCGTCCATGGAATGAATTGCTCATACAAGTATATTCTAGTTCTTCCTTTGCTAGCAATGTATGACTTTCGTTTACCACTTTCGCTTGGATTCGAGCTCGAAGAAGGTAAACTTTCAGAACCATCTCCTTCGGTGTCCATGCTCGAGACACATAAATTCAGTCACTCCTTGCGTGCGACATGATAACAAAGTATCGTATATCATGGTAGTGGGATACTTCATGTAAGTTGCGGTAATATGGTTTGTTTTGGGCACCCCCAAAACAATGTTTCCCGCGCATGTGCAGATTCGACTGGATATCACCTTTAATATCTTGTCAGTTCCCTATTCTTATTTAATAATTAACACTATAACACCTGGGTATCCCTAGTGGACGAGTATATGAAAATGGGGGGGGTCAAAGAAAAATATTCTAATATGTAGGGGGGGTCATCATTAAATTTCTGCTCTTTTAAGGGGGGGGGCTTTCAATTTTAAAAATTTAGGAAAGAAAAAATTCCCCTCCTCCCTTCCATAAATAATGACCGGTCCCTTAAATAGGGTAATTATCTTGTCAAAATGATCATAATTGACATTCATTGGATATTTATTGGCAATTAAGTAATTTTGATATGGCTATCTAAAGCCCACCCTTTTCCCCCAGCCATGCACCTTGTTTCCCCGGGGTGGGGGTTTCCAGTGAGAAATAATACATGGGTCACTACCACTCACTACATGCATGTGGCCAATTAGTAAAGTGGTTTGTTTTCAATCCATCTAATGTCTTTGCAATCCTAATCAAGAAGTAAACAAATAACGATAAAAAAGCTTTTTTTAGTCTGTTTCGATCTGCTGTAAATGAGTTAAAACCAATACATATACGTGAACTTTCATAACACAATATAACAAAAGACTGACAGTAACACTAATCTCTCCATGGCAAAACTTTAGCCAATCCAAACTCAACTAGGAAGTGCAGTATTAAGCACATATATTCACACATAGAAAGGTTCGCTGTCGTTTTACTTTAGTTCAAACTAAAAGATCACTTATTTATAAGCCTGCCAGATAATATCAAGGACTACAATGTCAACCAAATTTGTCGTACTTACTCATTTGCATTTTGGAACAATGGTGAGAGGTTTTCTAAAATAACATGATGAACAAAAGAATCAAACGACAAATTATAATCTATTAAAAACTAAATCACATGATTGAAAAGGATTAAAATACATACCTTCATTCATTGTTGAAACTTAAATTCACAATCGAGAACTGATGATTGATCATTGATGAATTCCAGGATGATTCAATCATTTGATGTTTCCTGTTTCCGGTCCGGAATCTTCGGTTACTGCTCGGTAGATGGTCGGCAAAATCCGCTGTTTCGCAAATGGTCCAGTGGTGATCCACGAGAGCGGTCCATGGACCAGGTCCACAAAGGTAGTCCATGGACCTGGGGTCCGCATTTTCGCATTTTGTCGTTTCCCGCCTATACTGGAATAAAGTTTTATTGATGAAAAGTTCGGTGTCTCTCTCTTTATTACTTAGCATGAACAAAAGTTTGTCAATGCAACCAGTAATCAAAGTTTCTTTTGTCATATATATATATATATATATATATATATATATATATATATATATATATATATATATATATATATGTACGGTAAAACGCTGTTTGGTTTTAAAGCTGAAAAACTGGAACTGCTAGTTATTTGCGTATTTCAATGAAGTTTAACTTCATTGAAATATGTGTATAACTAGCGGTTCTAGTAATAGAAGTTAACTTTTAAATTATTTCTCATATAACTTACAGTTTTGTTTATATTTATTCTCCTTATTCCGTAGGAATTAAAGCAAAAAAATTAGAATTTGCATAATGACAAACAAATCAAATGACAGCCGTTTTGCACGAGACAATGTGGGGGGGACTTGTTTAAGCTATCCAATATTATCGGGGAATGAGGCGGAATTTCCAAGCATAAACGCATAATTAGTTTTTGACAAATACGCAGAAATTTTTGTTGAAAAATCCATATTGAGAATTCCGTATACGACGCACATTAAAAAAATAACTTTTCTAAAAGCAACAAGTGAACATTAATTAGTATAGGTAATAGTATGGTTTCGAGTGGAATTTGGAAAAAACATGCACAGTGAGTTTTTCAAAGACGATCAAAATTGCACGAGTGCAATGTGACGTCTTTCAAAAACTCACAAGTGCATGTTTTTCCAAATTGAACCAGAAACCATAATATTACTTGTTAATAATATACGTGAAAAGTTTATGCCTTTAAGCATTTCTAGGCTGTGGGTCGTTGGCCAAAATGATTTCGCTTTGTGGCACCCATGGGAAGTACTTGGTTTGTGGTTTATTTGAAAGGCATATAGATACATTACTACCAAGCAAAGAATGAATGATTGTCCTCTATTAAATTGTATTACAGCAAAAAAATGGGAAATTTTGTATTCAATACTGATAAATTTAATACTGGAAAACATACAAAACCACATGCAAAACTTAAAAAACAGTTTTTTGATTTTTTAAATAGTCTTTGAGTTACTGCTGTTTTAAATGTGAAAATAGGGCCTGGGTACTAGGTCAAATACACGTTTTTGATAGTGGCGGACACTTTACAGAATATTGGGGGAGCTTGTGCCGAAAGCACGGAAAAATTTTAAAAGTTGGATCCCGGAAATGGCATTTGCAGCATTCTGAGAACACATTTTGTAAAAAACTAGGTTTTCAAAACACTGTTTTAATTGAATTATCTGTTGTTTTTTAGCATAATAGTTTAATATACGCATTCAAATATTATTGTGCAGCAGAAAATTTCGCTGCCAAACAATAGTATAAGCTTTAAAAACAACAAAAAATCGACATTTAAAGAAGTGCCTGTTGCAAAAAGTTGACCACCTAGCACCGTCAAAAAGAATGTATAAAATGCGTATGTTGTGTCACGTACAGTACAGAAACGTATATTATTATATTGTTTGGTATATTGCTTACTGTTTTAGCTTAAGTTTTATCAAATAATTATTATTTAATATGGCAATTACGTTATATTGAGTGTGATTTGTGTTATTTGGTACAACATTTTTACAGTCTTTCAAAATTATTGGGGGGGGGGGCTCGGGCCCCCCTCGCCCCCCCCTAGTGTCTGCCACTAGTTTTTGACAGCATTATACTCAAACAATTTGAGATAAAAAAACTGTTTAATTATCTTACATGTGGGTTTTTGTAAGCTTTCTGATGATGCAAGTCATTTTTGTTGTAGTTGAGTACAAAATTTCACATTTTCTTGTAGCCCGCGTGCAGGCCCAAGGGAGCAGGCTCAAGGGAACTTGATAGTGGGCCTGCAAGCAAGGCCCGGTATTTTGTACTTTCCGCGTTCGCCCACGAACGCGGCATTCTGATTGGCTGTTTGCTGTTAGATTCTATAATTAGACAAGTGATTCATCACAAAGGCTCTCGATAAGCTTAAAATTCGAAAATTGATCACTTTTTTCGATTATAAATGGAACAAGAACGTTTATTGTTTACTTGAAGGAAGAGATGTTTTTGCCGTTATGCCAATGGGGATTGCTTGTCATGAGGTGTTGGAATAGCACTCATTACGACTGGGGTAAACTATAGTAACCTTTACTTGAGTTTCATTAATTTCAAACAGACTTGATACGTTATATGTTCCTCAAGAAAATTATCTTTTGGTTGATGTTGAGATGCAGTTGCATTTAAGCCTATTCGAAACACTTTGCGATTTACAAAGCTTCGCTGAGAGAGCGAAACAGAAGACGGTATTAAATTGCCGTTTGAAACGAAACGATCTGGACTCTGAACGCTATCTTCTTTTGTGGAGTTCTTTACCAAATGAAATAACTGAAATAAATTTTGTACTTTCCGCCGCCAACAAGAATTGCACACATGATCTGATAAGTGAGACAATTTATTCATAACAATGGCAACAGCGAAGCACACATTATAAATGCTAATGTGGTCGCACGACTTCCCTCACGATTTGAAGTTTGAGACTGGTTTTCTGTTGAAATTCGTCCTAATTTGCCTGTTCCGATTTTAGTTGAAAATGAGCACTTGCAAATTTGGCAATTACTGACTGCGTTGCTTGCTTTTTTGGAGTTAAAACGCAGCCATTTACACATTGTTTATGTTCTGAATAAGCAGAGAAAACCCCGCAACATTTTAATGCGAGTTTGTTTGTTAATATTTGGGTGCTGTCATTGGTTCTTTTTTGACAATTGACGCGCGAATGGGGCGTGTTATGAAAAGGGGCGTTTTACAAAATACCGGGCCTTGCTTGCAGGCCCACTATCAGTTCCCTTGGGCCTGCACGCGGGCTAATTTTCTTGCTGTAATACAATTTAAATAGAGAATAATACATGGGTGCATGGAAATACCAGATTTATTTCATGTTTAACACAAGAAATAAATCTGGTATTTCCACACACCCATGTATTTTTAAACATTGCTCCAAGTTAGAAACTGCTCTGCAAGTTGCAGCAAAAATTGGCTGGTGTATAGGCTTAACAGGGTCTTTATAGCAATGTATATATCTGCATATGTATTTTTTATAAGAAAGCAAAACATTTTAGGCTATATGTATATAAAAAACGTATTTTTGTGAAAGAGGTAATTAAACACATCAAGTACATCTTAACTAATAGAATTCGAAGCACTCCTGTTTGATTTATATATGAACTAAGGTAGGCACACTTTGCATCCAGTAATTACTATATAATGTCTGACTTAACTTTTGATATAGAGGTACACCTTGTGCATTTTTATTTAAACTGATGAATATTTGCACCGACTGAGTGTGTTTTAAATACTGCGGATCATGGTGCGAGGTATCATATTTAGTTACGTCATGAAGTCATATCATATTTAAATGCACAGACTGGTGTTTTAAGAGCGGCCGTCTGTAAAAATCGACCAAAGGTGTGCAATATAGAAAAATTGAAATCTTTCTTTTTCGGCCCTAATGTACGCCTAGATGAACTATTCAAGTAAAAAATACTAAAAACTTCATCAGGTTCTTATTTCAGGAGAACGGGCCGATTTTCTCTTTTCACAGCTGACAAGCTAATTTCAAGGCCCATTCACCGCACCTCATAAAAAAATCGTTAAAAAATTTAGCGTTGAAGTATTTCAATAACTACAATAATATTACGAAATAACAGACATTTCTCGATAATTTTCCGTTTTATATTCGGACACTGACTGGAATTCCGATATTTTAGGAAGTTTTAAACCTGGGTGATTTTTCACATATGAAAATATTGCTTTATTTCAACACCGAAAAACGCATATTGCTACATGCATTGAGGCAATAAGATTTTAACAAGATTAAACAACAATGTTTCCTCTTTGAGAAACTGTAATAAAATTTTTGGGCTACTGAAAAAATCAAATTTTAGAGCCCTTGACATTTGTACTACAAATGTCAAAAATGACGTTACGTAACAATCGCCAAGTCGCATTTTGATTATTTGAAAAATCACCAGAAATTATATTTATTGACATTTCACTTGAAATAATGTCTATTATTGCAAAATTGACTATATTTTCACATAGAAAGCCGCCCTGTGTCAGATAACAATCATAACATGTTTTAAAAAAGAGCTGGTAAATCGATAGCCCGCGTGGAGTCTTACGGGGGATGGAAAATTACTTTCCTTAACTCATTAACTGGCAAGCTGTTACAATGTTACCACCCCCTAAAGTGGCAAGCAATATGGCGAACTCATGATTGAATTCCAAGCTTTCACCAAAATGGCAATATCTCGGAAACAATTGCATAAAAAAGTCTGATCTTTTCAATCAAACATGAATGATATATGATTGACCAAATTTAGTTTAGATGATCTTGCATACCTATATATATCATTAGTTTTTTCAGTCAGTATTTTTATTTATCAAGCAGTGACACTTTGTTTTTCATGTCACTCATCACCTAAAGGGGCAATATCTCCATAAATTTATATAAAAACCAAAAAAAAATTCATTTACTAAATTAATACATATCTATATTACAACCAATTTTCATCTTTTGGGATATGAATTACGAAATTATCAAAAAATTTAAAAATTACTTCTTTGCTTTTTTGGGGCATCTTGTTTACAACATGAAATTTAGAACAGTAGCTAATTGTTTAAGTTCAACAAAGTGTGCAAGCCAAAACACAGTGTTTGTACATCTTTAAAGTTTTTTGATTGCTTCAAATATATTTAAAAGGACACATAGTGCTTAAATTTATTAATTTTAATATAAACCAAGGATGGGAAAGTGAGAAAATGGGAATTTTCTGAGGTGTTTTTAACACAGACAATGACAGTCGACATTTTGAAAGGCACTCTGCGGTGACAAAACTAAAAGCTATTCACTTCTGTACTCAAAGCACTGAAAAGCATCATAAAGAGAAAAACACTTTAAACACACGTCAGTTAAGACTTTTAGCTCAATATTCTCATGCTTCTATTGGAAAAGCAACGGTTTAAAAGCCAAAATTATTTTGTGCGGCAATGTAAGCTGCTATAAAATGTCAGCCAGGCGGTTTCTTTTGAAGTCTGGCTCTGAAAAACAATCTCTTTTTTTGAGTTTGAAATAAGCCTTCATAAGGACTATTGTGTAGAAATGTTATCTATATGCTCACATGAAAAAGATAACCTAATATTCAGGTATTCCACATAGCTATAAAAGGGTGAAATAAGAATTTCATCTTTAGTTGTTTGTCAGACGTGAGAAACCACATTAGTGCCATTTTGTCACGCGTGCTATTTTATAAAATAAACACCTCAAAACCATAAACTTTTAGTTCAGAAAATTACAAAGTTTCCCATAGAGATTATTAAAAATGTTCTAGTGAAGCGATTTCATGATAAATAAGTGAGCAATGGGCCCAAATGAACTGCTAAGGTTTGTTTTTGTTAGGACTTCAATTTCATGGCTTCCCGCAAAGGAAGCCATTTCAGAGAGAAGCGACATTTTGCAAACAACCGTCGCGACCTGTTTTGATAACTTTTCCTTCTGATTCAACGTGTAGTTACTAGAAAATGATGTTGCATCAAACATTATTATCTGCTTTATCGATTTAAAGTTTTATAGGGGATATAAAAAACAGTAAAAATGCATTTTGAAAGCTTTACAACTCAAGTGCGGATTTTTTGAATATTCGCACACGGCAAGCAAGCACGTTTATTCAATACACTTATTTTACACCACAATACCTCTGAAACGAGTTGTCATTTTAACACTAAATTGATGAAAATAGATATAACAGTGATTTTGGAATATCCTACTTATTTAGTGTAATTTGTACTCGAAGTATTCTTGCCAAAAAGGTCGAAAAGGTCACGTACGCACACAGCAAGTGTCGTTTGAAATATACTTTAGCTAAAATAACAACTTGAACAAGAAGACCAACAATGGGGTCACGAAAACAGTCGAAATTGCGCCCAAATTTGCATAAACAGTTCGTCTAAAAAGATAACTTTAAACTAGATTCAACCAACATTAATGCGGTCGAATTTTGTGAGTGTTTGAGCTCATATTTCTACTAAAAAATACCCTTTAAAAAATCGTATATGCTCACTTGAGTTCCGTGTTCATCTTTCTTGTGATTTCCGACTTCTATTTTTAATACAGTTTGGAGAAATCCTCATCTTTTTGGCTGAAAATCTCACGCATGGTTCACAGAAGAACTTGGCCCCAAAACGTCAATACATTCGCTTTCCTTTCATGCCAAATTTTCGTTGTAGATGATTCAAAAACCTCTTCTTTTTTCTCTTTTAAAACTTGCTGTGAAATCCGTCTTTGCAACAATGTCGCCATTATTCATTATTTTTGAAAAACTAAGGTTTTAAACTTGAAAAACTTTGCGAGTTTTTGGCCGATTTTCTTGCATGATACATCGTTGAAAAGCTCGAATTTCGCGTTCTATTTTCGTATCCGTTGCTAGGCAACCCGATAAACATGTGCTCAAATATCATGCCCGCAAGTTGAGGTGTCATTTGAGGGCGTATGCGGGCGCATTGCCAGTTACCCACTTGCCAATCTCAGGGCGCATCCGGGCGCATTGCCAGTTAATGAGTTAACGCCCAATGCGCCCGTATGCGCCCTGAGATTGACAAGTGGGTAACGGACAATGCGCCCTGGCATGACACCTTAATTGCGGGCATGATATTTGAGCACGTGTTGATCGGGTGCCTAGCAACGGATACGAAAATAGAACGTGAAATTCGAGCTTTTCAACGGTGTATCATGCAAGAAAATCGGTCAGAAACTCGTAAAGTTTTTCAAGTTTAAAATCTTAGTTTTCCAAATATAATGAATAATGGCGATTCTGTTACAAAGAAAGATTTTACAGCAAGTTTTAAAAGCAAGAAAAGAAGAGGTTTCTGAATCAACTACAACGAAAATTTGGCATGAAAGGAAAGCGAATGTATTGACGTTTTGGGGCCAAGTTTTTCTGTGAACCATGCGCGAGATTTTCAGCCAAAAAGATAAGGATTTCTCCAAACTTTATTAAAAATAGAAGTCGGAAATCACAAGAAAGATGAACACGGAACACAAGTGAGCAGATACGATTTTTTAAAGGGTATTTTTGAGTAGAAATATGCGATCAAACACTCACAAAATTCGACTGCATTAATGCTGGTTGAATCTAGTTTAAAGTTATTTTTTTAGACGAACTGTTTATGCAAATTTGGGCACAATTTCGACTGTTTTCGTAACCCCATTGTTGGTCTTCTTGTTCAAGTTGTTATTTTAGCTAAAGTATGTTTCAAACGACACCAGATTAAATTACTGTGTGCGTACGTGCCCTATTTGGCAAGAATACTTAGAGTATTAAATTACACTAAGTAAGTAGGGTACTCCAAAATCACTGTTATATCTATTTTCATCAATTTAGTCTTAAAATGACAACTCGTTTCAGACATATTGTGGTTTGAAATAAGTGTATTGAATTAATGCGCTTGCTTGCCGCGTGCGAATTCTCAAAAAGTCCGCACTTGAGTTCTAAAGCTTTTAAAATGCTTTTTGTATTGGGTTTTATATCCCCATAAAACTTTAAATCGATAAGGCAGATAGTAATGTTGATCCAACCTCATTTTCTAGTAACTACATGTTGAATCAGAAGGAAAAGTTATCAAAATTTGGTCGCGACGGTTGTTTGCTGTTGTTGTCGCTTCTCTCTGAAATGGCTTCCTTTGCGGGAAGCCATGAAACTGAAGTCCCAACAAAAACATAATTTAGCCGTCCTTTCGGGCCCATTGCTCGCTTATTTATCATGAAATCGTTTCACTAGAACATTTTTAATAATGTCTATGGGAAACTTTGTAATTTTCTGAACTAAAAGTTTATGGTTTTGAGGTGTTTATTTTATAAAATAGCACACGCGACAAAATGGCACTAATGTGGTTTCTCATGTCTGACAAACAACCAAAGATGAAAGTCCATATTTTACCCTTTTATAACTATGTTGAATACCTGACTATTAGGTTATCTTTTTCATTTGAGCATACAGATAACATTTCTACACAATTAGTCCTAATGAAAGCTTATTTCAAACTAAAAAAAAGCGATTGTTTTTCAGAGCCAGACTTCAAAAGAGAACGCGTGTCTGACATTTTATAGCAGCCTACATTGGCGCGCAAAATAATTTTGGCTAAAAACCGTTTCTTTCCAAACAGAAACATGAGAAAATTGAGCTAAAAGGCTTACCTGATGTATGTTTAAAATGTTTTTCTCTTTATGGGGTTTTTCAGTGCTTTGAGTAGAGAAGTGAATAATTTTGGTTTTGTCACCGCAATTTGCCTTTGAAAATGTCGGCTGTCATTGTCTGTGTTAAAAACACCTCAGAAAATTCCTATTTTCTCACCTTCCCATCCTTGGTTTATATTGAAAACAAATAGATTCTAGTACCGTATGTCCTTTTAAATATATTTGAGGTAATTAAAAACTCCAAAGATGTACAAGCACTGTGTTTTGGCTTGCACACTTTGTTGAATTTTAACACTTAGTTACTGTTCTAAATTTCATGTTGTAAACATCTTGCTCAAAAAAGCAAAGGAGTATTTTTTATAATTTTTGATCATTTTCTAATTCATATCCCAATAGATGAAAATTGGTTATAATATAGATATGTACTAATTTAGTAAATTTTTTTTTTTTGGTTTTTATATAAATATATGGAGATATTGCCCCTTTAGGTGATGAGTGACATGAACAAAATAGTGTCACTGGTTTACAAATAAAAATTCTCATTGAAAAAACTAATGATATATATAGGTATGCAAGTTCATTTAAACTAAATTTGGTCAATCATATATTAATAATATTTGGTTGAAAAGACCAGATTTTTTCATGCAACTGTTTCTGAGATATTGCCATTTTGGTGAAAGCTCTTGAAGTCAGTCACGTATTCGCCATATTGCTTGCACGTTAGGGGGGTAGAAACATTGTAACAGCTTGCGCGTTAATTAGTTAGTAGGATCTTCCCAATAGTTCCACTAAATCAAGGATATGTGTATCAAATGGAGATTTTTGAAATCAGCGCACCGAAATTGACGAATATCACCAATGACTTTTCTTATCTATGGTAACTAATGATTTCCCTCTATTTGCACCAAAACGAGGCTGCATGCACCAAAACGAGGCTGCATGCACCAAAACGAGGCTGAAGGCCTCGGTATTTGCCCGTGTAACATTGATTTTTGAAATCAGTGCACCGAAATTGACCAAAATCACTGGTTTCCCTAGCTAATTAAGACAACTAACGTGTTCCCTATGTATGCCCCAAAACGAGGCTGTATGCATCAAAACGAGGCTGAAGGCCCCGATATTGGCCCGTATAACATCGATTTTTGAAATCAGCGCCCCAAAATTGACCAAAGTCACATATTCTCATAAATTCCCTGCTCGGGTTACGATACCCCCCCTTCTCCTCCTGGACTAAAGTAGTGTGTCTGTTGAACTTTTCGTTTCATGTTTCGAATGTAAAGTAAATATTTTGAGTGCAGGCTGCAAAGCTCTTTGTTTTTACAGGTATATTACTATTATTTTTCATTTTTACATGCATGCACGTAAGCCGAAATTTGCCGTAAAAAGGCCTATGGCTATAAAGTAAAAACAAATTACACTGTCTTCTGTCATTCCTAAATATTGTTTGTTTGCTAGTTCAGCTTATAAAATAAAGTTGTCTGGAAACGAAAAGCAACTAAGTCTAACATCATCTAACCATTGTTATTAATTATTTAAATATATAATAATTATGTAAAATATGTTGATTTTTACTAAAGAACATGCAATGTCAAATATTATCATCGTGCAGGAACTGTTCGTTGAAGATAATCTTTACTTCACAGTACAATAGAAGTATTTACAATAAATAGTTAAAAATTGTGTACATTTGTCCTTTACTTTACATAATATGATATATAAAATAATTGCCAAAACTTGTCCACAACAGTCCGTTTCTGTAGCCTAGGAATTATCAGGACCACCTATAGTGATGATTCCTACAGTATGAAACAATGTTGTGGACAACTTTTTGCAGGATAAAAACTATTGTGTATTTGCTTTATATCTATATTGAGCAGTCTTCAGTACTTCGTTATACTTGTATATGTACAATTAATGCAATTGTACATATAACCCCACAAAAGTTTTTAGCATAATGTTACATGAAAGGCACGCTGTCTAAAACAGGCCTTTTGAACAGAGTTTCTAGCTCTTTTTCTTACACTTTCTCTTACACTTTCTCTGCGTTTTTCTTCTTCCCTTCCCCTTTGCAGCAGGCACACTTTTTCCACCATAGACATCCTGTGATTTGTATTGAATCCCCTCTTTGTGTACAAATCTATCAGCTTTGTTTGCCCTCTGCCGTTTATATTTCTTCCTACGTTCCTTTACAGCTGACTTCTCTTTCTACTCTGCGGTGTCTATTCTATTCTTATCCACTTTCTGCCACGCATTCATCATTTTCTCATCTACAGATAACCCTATTTTCGGCAGTAACTGCGTGTATGTGACTTCCATTCCGCTGTTGAACAGCAAACACTCACAGCTAAGCTGGTTTTACGAGAAGTGTACTGATATTTGGGGGCAAGTCCCCATATAACAGTAGGGACTCATATGGGTCTTGTGTTGCGCACCTTTCACAACCGGCTAGAAAGTGCTCATCACCTTTGATCACTTCGACAATAGCTGGGGGAAATGGATTCTTGATGGGTTTATGCAGTGTAGTATTATTCGTAATATCCCTTTGGTATGAGCACCACGAATCACTTCTGACTGGACAAAAGTCATGCTGGGGGTTTTTCACAGTACCGGCATAATGGAACAGTATTGCTTTTGTAGCCTTGGCCATGGCCTTGCCTTTATTTCGGCGAATACAAAGACCATAGAAGCTTTGAATGGCATCAATTAATGCTATGGTAAGCCTACCTGCTCCACTCAAACCTTTGCCATCTGCAAGCTTTTTTCCTTTTAAAGAAAATAGAATAAGCTTGTTAGATTACTGTCACCAGTTTATACTTTTAAATTGTGCACATGCAAGATAAAACATTTCTTTACAACGCTAATAACCAAACAACAGCAATACCGACACACAAACGCATGCTATTTTGTTTGCTTTCAAACATGCAAGTCTGAGAATATGAAATTCATTTCATGAATATGAAATTCATTTCGAATTTCAAACATGTACTCTTAGTCTTAATTTCAAAGAGCATAATGACACCCAGGAAAGGTGTATGTGTATGACCTGTATGCTTCATGCGAAAACATGCAGATGCCAACATATTTGCGTTTTAATACATAGATATACTGCAAAGCATACTGTAGTACGAATGCAGTAATAACCTTTGTAGTCACAGACAAGTGACCTCAAATTTGTTCCCATTCTTTTCGTAACATGGGCTATGCAATCCACTTTCGGAATATACACTGTTTTGCCATATGGTTTCTCGATGCAAATACCGTTGTAAGAGGAGGAATCCCCATCACCAATGAATGGAATGTATCGCAACTTTCGCTTCTCGACTGATCTTCTATACAGTTGTGATACTCCTGATGATTCCATAGCCTAAAATAGTATTGTTAGAGACAATTAATTTTAAAACTAACAGATTACATTGCGTTTGATATAGGTAATTGAGTAAACAATTCTTTTCTTCCATTCCTTTGCAATGGTTACATTCTCTTGTCAAGTAGGCAACATCCAAGACTTTCCCCGTATCTTCTGAGACAGCAGCAACGAGACCATCTCGTGCAGACCAACCTCGCGAACTCCACGAACAGTAGAAGCTGGTGCCGACATCAACAACAGTTTCTCCCAATTCTTGATCTGTCGGGTCTACTGCAACTTCGCCCACCGTTCTTTTAAGTTGTATCAATTGCATAAACGCATGATTGAAATCCGTCTCAGCTAGATCCTGTACCTTTTCCTCAATTATTGTTGTGTGTTTGTCCCACGTGTATACTGGCGCGAGACCGAGAAAACTAAAGCATTTTTGCGCAGCAGATCATCCTTTTCCAATGGCCCGAAAAGCAACAACAGATGCACGGTTAACATCGTATATTTCATTGGACTTTGGCAAATTGGATAGGATTCATACAACTCTTTTGATACACATTCATTCGTGCAACGAAAGTTCCACTTGGCACCAAGACCTTGCTTGGATCCCAACTTTTCCACAATCTGTAGCGAGCTGTAGCAAACTTTACAAACGGCAGAAGATTCCAACATGTACTGCAGGTTGCCAGTAGTAACAATGTAGTTGCCAGTAGTAACAATGTAGTTCCCAGTAGGTTTTGAAAAACCAGAACTTCCTTCAGGGCCTTCCTCGTCTTCGCTGCTGAGAAACTGCTGGTCTGAGTCAGAAGTTTCAGAACCTGCGGAGTAACTATTTTCGATAAGCGATTTCATGCTTTCTTCTATCTTCCTCTTACTTGCACTCGCTGTTGCTGTCTGAGTCATTCTGAAGAACAAGTTGCGGAATCCTCAAACTGTTCAGGCCATCGTTGGTCTTGGGAAAACCATGAGCCCAAGTCACTGTCTGCAAGCACTCGTTTCTTATTCATATTGAATTCCATTTGCCGAAAGGATTTTTTCCTTTTTCGTTTCGAGCAAAACGGATTTGTGTTTTTCTTATGCCTCTTTGATTTCAAAGGCATTGCACTCGCGTATAACTATACAAGCTTTAAGGTGGCTTGCTACAGTTTATAGAAATGTTGAAAATGCGTAAACTAGATCACCTTTTTGAAGAGATGATGCTCTTTACAAATCGAAATTTGCCCACGAAAACCATTGAAACCACTTGTTGTTAAAATTGAATGCTCTATCAAAAAGCTGAACGTAATGATGCGTAAAATATTGACAAGGTGCATGTATTAAAATTTATAAAAAAGTGAAACGTTTTTATTTCGTCGTTTTTACAACTTACAAAACAATACTGTATTTACCAATAAATAAATAATTAAGGTTATCTCTAATTTTAGCAAAACGTATGTTTTTTTATTTAATTAGTACTAATTATGATAGATAACAAGCTTGAAAATAAGATATTTCCAAAGGGGCCAAAGTTATGTTCGGCGAAAGATATGGCTACAATCTTTGCCATTATACTATGGGACAATTTACTTTTAAGAAAGTTATATAGACAACAAGGGTGGGTAGTAGCGAAGTAGTTGTAGTTCGTTTTAAATTGTTAGCAACCGTTCATAGAATAGAATGATATGAAGACACGGTTCTGAGTATCTAACCTATTTTGGTTCGCTGTGCTTCTAAGTGAATATGAAATATGTCTAGAAAGAATTCAAAATTTGGGCAATGTTTACATCCAGAGTCCTCACATTGTTATGATGGGGGCGGACTTAACTTCCACTTTAGGATTTTATTACTAACAAAATATTAATATCAAGCGCACAGGCAGGAAGTTATAAATTGCTTTCGCTGTCACTGTCAGAAGAGGCAATTGAAAATAGATTTTCCATACGGATGTTGTTGGAAGGGCGACGGCGGCGCTTCATTAGACAGACTGAAAATAAATTTTCCATGCAATGATGCTGGAAGGGCGACGGCGGCGCTTCATTAGACAAACAGGCAGGAGACAGGCGAAGACAATACAGACAATGGTGTACAAAGGAATGACTATAAATAAATACAGATTCAACTTCCTGTTGCCGGAAGTAATTGCTGTGGATATGTTGACTGCAGGGAGAGTTGTAACGGTGATGCGGGGATACTCTGTAGAAACATTTAACTGTGTTGTAGGTGAAGAGATTGTGGCTGGAGAGATTGTGGTCATTGTGGGTGGACAGTCGCTAAGTATTTTTACCATGATCGTAGAAGGGCATTTTAAAGGATTGTCCTCAGGTCTATGCGGGCAGTATTTGGAACAACATCAGGAGCTTCGTCGTGTTCACCACTGTGAAGTTATTATGGCTAAAATCGGCGTCCCTCACCCATCGCATTGCTTTGCTGTATGGTACGTTGTTCAGGTTTTCTCCAGAACAGTCCAGCTTTCCAATTACACTGTAGTTATTTTATAAAACAATTACCAAGCAGGATAGCGTGATCCATGGGATATTGCTCGACTTTCGGAAAGCGTAAAGATACACTTGCTCGAGTATTTTTACGGTTTCCAAAAGTCTTGCAACATCCCTCGTGCATGGATAACGCAATCCTGCACGGAAAACCATTTGGTATAACTTTAGTTATAGTTGTATTTATAAATAAAACTTCTTCAATACTGAAATTATACTAAAACAATTGGTCACCTCAGGCTCGGTGATTACAAACAAGCCTATATTCTCTTTGCCTTGGCTCAATGAATATTGTTTTGTAATCACCTCATCTTCGGCGACTAATTTTTAAATACAAGTTCAAATAAAAGGTATTAAAGTTAGGGTTAAGGGGAACATACACTGAGACGTTCAACGTACGATTGTTGCGTTATTTTGAAAATGCACATGCATGCATTAAAAAAGTTAGCTCTATATATATATTCGTGTGCCAGATTGCCGAAACTCTCTGTAGCTGCCAAATGAAAGGTTTTGCAATCAAAGAAGAAAAACGTAAATATATCCTTAAGTAGTTAAGAATTAAGGTGCTAAGTAGGGATATTACAATCGTGTACGCGACTTTTACAGTACGTACCGCCCAAAAATTAAATTCAGTACTTTTCTTCTACACAATTTACACTTTCCTTTAAGTGTAATCTCTGGCAGCTATTTGAATTCTATTTTTGAACAATGTCAATGAATCTGGCATTCGATATCATAAAACATGTAAATGTTGTTGTTTGAAATTGCATTTTGTGTTTGAATGGTTATCAAGTGTCTTGTTGTGTTTTTATCCATTACTTTGCGTTACCTTACCTATAGCCTCCTTTGACTTTATCGATTAATGGCATTTAATTGAACAAACAGAGAAGAAAAAATCCCAATAACTGTGCTTTCTATTATGTTAATACAAACTCAGGATAACATACTGTACATTTAAGGTAAGGTTTAAAACGACATTACTGTTTTTATCAAATAATACACAGTACAATTAATCTAAACTGGTCATTTTTGTTATCTCAAAATATATTTCTTCAATTTTAAAGTAAAAAACGAGGAGATTCAAACGCTGTTTGTGGTAATTAATGTCATAATGCCAAATATTGTGACTTTGTATAATATAATATAATATATATATATATATATATATTCAGATCAATAATAAATGATTGTTCGGTTTTAATTTTGTTGAGGAGAAAAATTCAAAATTTTGCTTGTAAAAGATTTGATTTAAAAATGTGTAAAAAAACACGCCTTAAGGTGTGTTTTTTGCATTTTTTTCTTGTCGCCAAATTCACACACCTTAAGGCGTGTTTTTCAAAAAGGTGTGTATTTTTACACACCATATGGTGTGTATTTTGCCCTGAATCTCTGGCGAACAAATTACACACCTTAAGCCGTGCAAAATTACACACCTTAAGCCGTGCAAAATTACACACCTTTGTTCAGCTTGGTCTCAGATCACATATCTAATTGAATAAAAAATAAATAAAAGAACCAACATATCTGAGTGTACAATTCACAAATTTAATAATAGCTAAAATTATTAAATATTTACAATATATAAGCTAGGACTACAATCATGCAAACATCTATACAAATTAAGATAACAATTTTTAACCTCTGCCAACAAAACAACAATGACATGGTCCACATTAGTCATAACTAAAAATTCCATCACAAAGAGTGGATAGAAGACTCGAAAACATAATGGCATGCGATAACATACGCTGAGTATCTGATAGTTAATATTGGTAATTATTAATTAATAACACGCAAAGGCACAATTCTGTTGTCAGGTTTTACAACAACACGTGCTATACTAAACCCCTGTCTAACAGCATTACTGCTGCTAGAACGTGGCATTATTAATGGTATTTGTACTTACGATAGGATGGACGCAATTTCCACCAACTTTCCGTCCATCCTTTAGAAGTTTAAATGACGTGGTGATCTACACTCTCGTGCGATGTGTCCCTGTTTTCAACAATTATAACAGGTGATCATCCGCCTTGGACTAAAGCCTTGCTGTCGCATACAATCTTGAGCAAGATGACCTGATAAACCACACGTATAGCGTTTACCGTACGTTTCAGGCGGTTCTCTAGTGCTTGTTGTTTCTCCGAGATGCCAGCAACCATGGTAAATAAGCTGCTGTAATTTTGGGTCTGCTGGAGAAGACGAGTGAGCAACAGCATCAACTTGCATGGGAGGTATATCGTCCACTACTGGTTGACCAAGAGCACAAAATCGTTGAGTGAACTCGACCATTTCATTCGGTGTAGGGGGGTTATGCTCCAGCATCTGCAGCGTCGGCGGTAAACCTCTCAAGAATTGCCTCGTCAACAACGCAGTTTTAGCATCGTTCGAAAGAGTCGGGTCGGCTTTTGAGAGGATATTCTCCAACTCCCATTTATAGACCGATGGATCTTCATCAGGTGGGCAGAGTGCTTGTTGCATTGCTTTCACCGCAGAGCATGCAGAGGACCCTCATTCCTGAGGTAGAACAAGGAATAATATCATTAATTTAATTAATCATGAGTTACAATGGCAGCTAACACATGTCAATACTGGACCTGGAATTATGCCATAATAATTTGTTTAACTATTTTTTTAATTTCAAAGATATCTAAAATTTCAGTTTGATAATTAATCAGTGTATTGGTTTCAGTTATTTTTCAAACCCAGTTCAGCCACATCTGACCTGACACAAGACAATACACATTTAACTACAGAGAAGTGATACAACATATAATATTACTTACAGATTTTACTTGATTAGAATTATCTGAAGTTCAGCTAACACCTAAAAACAAAAATAGCAACAAAACTATAGGTTTCCTGGACAGATTTTTGGGAGAGGAAAAAATTCTGAAAATCATTGCAAAAAATGCAACTATGAGTGTGCAATCACTTTTACAATCACAGCCCCCAAGTGCTAACCTCCAGAACAATACTGAAAACATTTATTTTTAAAGCATAGCCATCTTTCTTAACTACAATGATGGGACTAGACCAAGGGCTTGTTGACTCACGAATTATGCCGTTCTCTAACAAAAGGAATGCAGCGAGGATGTTGCTGTAATGATGGGTCAATAATAGACTCTATTTTATCTGAAATGCTCAACATTGAGTAGGGGGAGCGGGGGCTTAAGAAGGGCAACATGATTCAACATGGAGTTTATCACAAAAAATACGTGAATTTTCTATAGGGGGAAAATAGTCTTAACCAGTTATGTCCAAGATTGTCTGAATGTGGGAATTTTACATGCATCCAATTGTTTGGGAGTTATGGTACTGTAGGTAACCGAAATTTTAACCATATTACCAATCATTCCAGGCGATGCAAAATTTATATTTATACTGTAAGTAAAGGAAAATGAATTAAGGAAGACATATATACACGTCTGGATGAAAGTAAACTATTTATTGGCTTTTGGTAAACTAGCTACTGTTGTAGAACATAGCTACAAAGTTTAAAAAGAAATGGGATCATGGACATGCGAAATGTTGTCTACAGAGCTACTTTCATATAGGCAATCGGTTTTCACAGGTTATTATAGTATGGCGACCCCCCACGAGGAACAAATGGTTCCTGTTCAATGTTCAAATTGGCCATAGTAAAGAAATGCGAGTATATCGCCATGACTTTTGGAGCATAAACGTTTTATAATAATATATAAGAACATTTCAAACGATTAACAAAAAGATTTGATGTGATATCAACGGCAAACGGGGATAGCAGCAAGATTTTATAGTAAATGATAGGTCTAATCATTGTTTTAAATTGGAGTCGCCGTTTACCATTCTAATGGCCTTTCAGACAATCTTGGACAAAACCCTTGAGACCATCCCAGCTAATACTACAAAGTTATTGAACATTGACAAAACAAACTTTGTCCCCCCCTCCCCCAAGTTCAATGTTGTGAACAACGGCGAAACAACTTTTGGTAATATACCATGATACAAGCTCAACATTGAGTACCGTAATTGAGACACATTTCTGTTTTATAGTTTTATCTATTGCATGATTGTCAAAATCAATTGTTCTTTGTACACTTTGATTTACAAAAGACTTCATTGAGCCCATATCAATGAGCGCACGAACACCGACTTGGTCCACAAAACAATCAACAAACGGGTGGATAATTGTACAATTATTAATGGTATTTGTACTTATGATAGGATGGACGCAATTTCCAGCAACTTTCCGTCCATCCTTTAGAAGTTTAAATGACGTGGTGATCTACACTCTCGCGCGATGTGTTTCTATCTTTCCTTTAATTATTTAGAGAGCAGCTTGCTAGTAGAGCATCCGCAGCTAATTATGATTTACTAATCTTATTTACATATTTACACATTATTATATCCATTATCAGATATCCGTTACAAATGTAAAGAGAAATTCGCCTTCGACTAACTCCCAACAAAGGCCCTTCGCTCGAAACGTTTTCAGGTAGTTGCATTCCTGCCAACGAAAACTTTGTTTATATTGACACTACCCACACTGGCACAGACAGTTCAGGATTAAAGTCTGATGAATTATCTGATGAGTATTAGAATTAAAAGAGGTGTGATTTAAAAAAAATGTCACTAGTGGGGCTAGTAGGCAGACCCCTGGGCACAAGGCAAGTTAAAAATATTGGTCATATATAGCCATGAAATCCGAGGTGTAACTTAACACTTGCCCGGGGCAAGTTAATAATATTATGATGGGCAAGTAAACATTTTGTCTTGCCCGTTTGGGCAAGTTGCCTTGCCACCAAAAGCTGGATTTTCGGTAATTAATCTTACTAGCATGCTATTGTCAGATGATTATTTCCTCTACTCTAGAGACTGTGCTTACAAAAGAATTTGACCGATTAAAAGATAATTACACCTCCAACTCACACTGCGACTGACACCAATAGTGCACAATCCAATTCCTCAAGTTGTGACGCAAAATCCATTCGGAATGCCCAAAAACGCAGGTCTGATCAACTTGATGAACTACTTGCAATAAGCCTCTCAAATGACTTGAGGAATGATAAGAAAGAAGAAACTAACAACACAGAACAAAGTCAGGATGAGGATGTTATGTTCTTTTTTGCTCTAGTTTAGTTAAAACATTTCAAAAATTGAAAGGAAAAATCAACAAGAAAGCAAAAATGATGGTGATGCAGGTTTTACTTGAATTTGAAGATGATGCATGAGTCAAATGTTTGTAGTTTTGTTAAGGACTGCTGTAAACTAGTTGTCAATTTTTTTAAAAGGTTAGTGTTAAAGAAGACATTTCAAACAAATTTATTTAAGTTAACTTATTTACATATTTTATTTAAAGTTTTTGAAACTTTGTAAATAATAAGGTTCAATTTTAACTATGGTTCATATTATATATGAAAATTGTTTTTACAAAATTTTACAATTTTCAATTTACAATTTGAAAATTTAACATTGACAAATAATTGTAAGTGTGGTACTTTGAACTTTATCTGTCAATTCTGCTTATTAATATCGCAAGCATCCTCAGCAGAATGTGTGGCAACCCACTGCCATGATAAGAAGTAATTGCTGAAATCTTCACGAACAAGCTTGACACTTTGTGAATAGTTGTTTGAGCCAGCTCTTGTTAGGTGTCTCAGTCCTTGATCTCTTTGAACAACACTCCGCCATTCCCCTCCAACTGTGTGCCACCTGGGCAAATCCATCACTATTGCGACCGGATTTCCAGCCAGTTTCATTTTTTGGACACTGCAGAAACTTGGGTGATAGGACTTGCCACATAATGCTCTGTATGTTTCGTAAATAATTCTTCCAGTAGAGGAAGGGTTTATTCGATAATTCATCGCAATTGTTGTTTGAGCATCTCCAGTTGTTAGATATCGCATGGTAACACAGAGGCGCTCGTTTGGTCCAATGCATTCCCGTTTTTGTGACGATTTTTGTATTATCGGAGCTACCGTAGACAGAAGTTCTTCATACTGGACCACACTCATACGAAAGTATCTAAAGAAGTATTCTTCATTGTACAATCGTAAATCTTGAACTAAAAGGTAAAACTCAGTCTCGTAAAAAAGGAATATTTTTCTTGATTTAACTTTTACAATTTCTAAGTTAATCTTGCTGATGCAATAATTTTAAATTGAAAATTTGTCAAATAAAGCATGGATTTGACTGAACAGTGAAAACCTTCACCTCTTAGCTTGTAAACAAGTAAAGTTTTCCCACCAATGTAATATTTCTTGCTGACATTTTTGGCTTGCATACATCTCATTCTGGCTAGCTGGGCTCGTGTAAAAAGCCCATTTACTTTGTCTGATACCAGACAATTTTACAGAGAGAGTCTTGCAAACTGAGTAAACTTCACTTGCCATCAGACAATGGCCATGCACTGGGTTACCCAAGTAGGGGGTATAAATTAAGGGAACAACATGTCTGTCCGTTCTCTCACTGCTCTATATGGCTATGTTATACTGCCTCAGATCTAGCTTGGCTCATAAAAAATAAAATTTGAATCAAGTACATGCATGCACTATAAAAAAATTATCAGACAATGAAAACATAAACTTAAAGTGTGGAACACAATGTACTTGCTAAACATAGGATTATTTTCACTGACACAGTCAGTGGAAGCAATACAAGGTCCCATTTTTAGTTGCCAACGCACTTGTGTAAATAATTAAACATTAAGATCAAAGATTCTTTCATTGACAAGTAAATTGTCTGGGATTAGAAAGAGAAAATATTAGGGGATGATTACATGGAGAACTTTCAACCCCGGGGTTGAACTCAGCCCTGTTACCTGGTATGATTTTTTTGCGATTACATTACTTTGTACTCCATAAATGTTAGTTATTTCGGTGATATCAGATATTCAGATATAGTAAAGCAAGATATCTACTTGTGAAGAGGACTCTCTGATACCAAACAATTTTACGGACTACGTTATAATTTTTGGTTGTGGTAACGTTTTTTTGTGAACTCCTAAAAACGTAGCACCAACGTTGGGTATATAGTATGTTCTTGATGTACTGTATTGACATGATATTGCAACGCAATTAATTCAGCAGTCACTCGATCACTCGTTTTTACGATCCTGCAAACGAAAAACACTACAATTATACATATTGCATTTTCATTTATCTCCTTCGACGAACAATGCTGATATTATATATACAGCGACAATCAAACAGTCAAAAATTGGTCAGAAAAGTGACGTCACCAC
>CACRXK020004235.1:0-25277 GCA_902702795.2 Paramuricea clavata
AGACGTGTGCTCTTCCGATCTCTCTTAAGTTCTGGCAAAGATTTGTTTTACCCAACCAAAAAACTGTTTCAAAACATGTAACTGGGAATCATGAATATTCAATATATACTATATACATGTATTTATATCTATATACTCGTATTTAAAAGGGCCATCTAGATAGTCGTATACGAATCTTAGCTGGCGTATGTACCCAAATAAAATCATCTAAGGATGTCACTTTTTAAATTTGGCCGTCAAATGATGAACAAGAATAGTGCATTAGTGGCGTCAGCAGTTGTTTTCATACGTCAGAAATCGTATACAACTTGTTGCATGGTGTAAATGTACTCACCAAGTCCGGTCTGGGGGGACCAATGATACCGTCAAGCTTCTTGCAGTGATACTTATACTGAGAATTCGCAGTAGCGCGGTCTACCCACTGATCTTTGGATCCCTCTGGAGTATAGAAGCCACAATCCTTAATGCTCGTCTTTTTCTCGAAGTCTTCACAGATCCCGTCTCCGTCGTGTCGGTAGCAGAGACTGGGGCGACCAGCACACTGGAACACATCCTCCATCTGACATTGGATATTGCAGCCATCACCATCGCGAACATTACCATCATCGCACTTCTCTCCTGGGGGAAAAAGTTGGGTTAGAATTGGATAGCCTGTTACTATGGGTCAAGAGGTGCAACTCTGTGTTAGTAGAATTAATATTGGTTCTTTCCTTTGCTTTGAAAGTTTTTCTCTGGGTTTTTCCTGACAAGTTTTCCTTCACAAGTTCCCTTGAATCATGAACCCTGGTAAATTAGCCAGGACAATGAAACCATCAAAACAAAATTAAATGTTTCTGAATTTGTAAGCAAGTATATTCGCCTCACAGAAAGGAACAATTTTTGGGAATATTTGAATGAGGAAACATTAACGTCTGTATTCTAAAAGCTCACACACAAAGAGTGGAGGTTCAATCTGAGCTTCCCCTGAGTGTCAGTGCTGCTTTTGAATAGCTGAAGGGTTAGTGTCGCACCTTACTATGTGACTACTCACCCTCCATCTATTCAAAAACAGCATTGACACTCAAGGGAAGCTCAGATTGAACCTCCACTCTTTGAGTGTGAATGAGCTTTTAGAATGACTTTCTGATGTTCCCGTCGCATCTTTAATTAAGTCGTTTATTGACAATAACACTTTAATTTACCTTCGTCGATTTTTCCGTCCCCACAAAAACCTCGCTTTGCTTCATAAATTAATTGCGGTGAGAATGGACCAGCTACGTCGTGTGTCACTGCTCTCACTCTGTACTCATAGCGGCCTTTCACATCTATATTTCTAGAAAAGAAAGTTTGGCAAGCTGAAAACTTCGATTCCCACCGTGGTCAGGTAAACTTTTCAGCCTGCCCGGTGTGTATACACACTCAAAGTAACATCACAAACAACAATCATATTCACCTTAGACTCTGAGTACATAACACCTGAGTTTACGTTTTACAGTCTATTTCAGTGTCTTTAACTTAAATAAATGAATCCAAAAGATGAAACCAAAAAGTATGAACTAATTTTTCGCTTTACTTTTTGGTCAATTTTTAGCACGTATTCACTATTCAGTGTAGGCAAGGCATAAGTATGATACAGTAAAACCCCATATATAAGAACCAAGAATTTAAGAACCTGTTAGGCTAAAAAATTTGTTGTTTTTCACTGAATTTTGTTTATATAATAATATAATCATGTTCAACACTCGAAATAAATCTGGCATTTCCGCGCACCCATGTATTATTCTCTATTTCTTCAGTGAAAATATTACATGGCAATCTCAACTACTAGTGTCAGCGTCTGTCCTCTGTAGTGACTGTAAGTAATGTTGCATAATTTATATAAATTATATGCCACATGCACGTGCCAAATATGAGGGGAACATAGCCCCCTCCCCCTCCCCCCATGGTAGACCCTTAACACTGAAATATTTTTCATTTTTCCTGCGTACTGTTTGGCTTTTTTGACCTTTTCAAAAACCGGCGTTTGGCTTTCAGAATGCGCAAAGTATTGCGCAGGTGTTAAAACCGCTCAGCCAATCACAGACCTAGAAATGTCAGCGCAAAATTAGAAAATCGAATCGAAAGCGACAAGATGGCCGATTTGTAATTACATGTAAGACAGGTTTTTTACCATAGATATAGGAGACCTAGATTGCTGACTCTAATGTTTTCTATAATGCACGCGCGTGACACTCATGAGCATTCAAAATGGCGGCTCAACCGGGCAAAAATCATAGAGCGAGATAGGGAAAAAACATGTTTTTCGCATTTTGCGTCGTCCTACAGCTTCCGATCCCGTTCTATCACTTTATTTTGGCAAGAACTAACTGGTGTGAAGGTTTTGGATGAATATTTGTGCAATTTAAGTTTAATAAAGACGAAATAATCGATCGCTAAATGTTTTCTGAAATCGTCACAATGGTCGGTTGAGCAGTTCGAGACATTTTGTTGCAGAAAATAAAGGTTTTGGTTCTTTGGGTGCTTTTTTTCTCGAGGATCTCGGTTGGGATATTTAACAAGGAATAATTCTGTGAAGTATTTTGAAGTTAAAGCCTATTTTACTTGATTTATTTGGTCTGCTGGTGCGAAAATTCTGATGCTCTGTTTAGTGTGACTTTGACAACCTCCTTGCTGCTGCAGATGTCAAGGGATCTCAAGTCTATAGGGCCTGGACAGTGAAAAGTGATGAATCAATCAGGTTTGTAGAGAGAACTAGTGACAACGAAAGTTTTCAATGGAAACTAGTTTGAAGAAACTGCCTAATGTGTCTGGTATGCATCAAAAACCTTCACAGTTAGTATCTAGTTCTCTCCAAGAAACCTGATTGATTCATCATTGATAATCAAAAATAGATGGGATGGCATCTTTGTTTAGATATTTCTTGGATTGGCATTTTATTGATTGCTCTCTGCAGTTGGCATTCTTCCCTTCGGACACTCTCCCCTTGAGACAGCTGACCCAAGCATCAGCACTCTCCCCTTACAAGTAGAATTGTCTGGCATAGCCAGAGTAAAATAATTAAGTAGGGCACAAAACGACTCAATGGGTTAACTATAAGTGCCACTGCTCTCCTCTTGATGAGTAAAATTGTCTGGCGTTAGACAGAGTAAAATAATAAAGTAGGGCACCTTGCAACACCATGGATTAATATAATCATCGGGTGTGAAGTATAATTATCCGGTGTGAAGTGTTTCTCACACAAGAATGAATATTTGATTGGCATTGAGTTTGCCCATTTCATTTTTTAGCAGGCTGGGATTGGTTATAGGAAATCCAATAGTGCAAAGGGAAAGATGTATTTTTGGTTCACTGATGTGAACAAAACTAAAACATTTTTGACTTTGAACAGGACAAGGAAAGTTGTTGTCAACATGCATATATAGAGAGAGAGACTCTCCTAACACAGACATCAAAACAAGAAGTTCTTTTTTGGTCTAATATTCTTTTATTAAAACTGTAAATAGTTTTATATTGTAGCTGCCAAACTCAAAACTACATTTGTTGTGACGTTGTCATTACAGTATTTACAAAACAAATTCTTTTTATTCTATTATTATTCTGTTTATATGATGTAAGTTATAGACTTATAGTGTACAAATATGTGATGTGTGTGTGTTTCATAGACTTACTTATGGAAGGAAAATCGAATAACATCCCACGTCTGTCTTGTAGTAATACACTGAACACGATTCTGGCCGACTTTCAAGCATTCTTTTCGATAAAAAAAAACCCAGATGGAATAGAAGCCCTAGAATTTTCAGATGAAAATACTGTATTTTGGTCGAAATAACAATGAAAGAACAAAATAAACAGTAATAGCTTTTGGAATAGTTAGAAATATATAATATTACTTGAGAAAAACTCGTAAAAGACTGAAGGAATACACAGGAAGAAACTAAAGACGAAAACCGCGCGAAACTGCAGGCCTGCCCAATCTTGCCCGGTTGAATCGTAATTTGTATTAACCATGGTATAAAATTGTACTGATTGTACAAATTTTCATCCAAAACCTTCACACTAGTTAGTTCTTTCCAAAATAAAGTGATAGAACGCGATCGGAAGCTGTAGGACGACGCAAAATGCAAAAAACATGGTTTTTCCCTATCTCGCTCTGTGATTTTTGCCCTGTTGAGCCGCCATCTTGGATTTTCAAAATATGTCACGCCGGTTGAGCCGAGTCAGCAATCTAGGTCTCCTATATCTATGTTTTTTACCAATCGTTTATATTCTGGACGCTTTTGTTTGAAAATTATTAAGAAAACTCGACCTTTAACCAAAGAATGAAAGAATATACACGGTAAGGAAGTTTACGAATCAATAGCTAGTTTAGGGTCGTATATTAAAAATAGCTTTCAAAAATATTTGCATCGGTTGAATAATTTAATATATGTACAGTACAAAAATATAGATCAAAAATTCTTAAATTCTGCTGCCATTTTATAACAAGAACTGTTTAGTTTGAACAAACAAAACAAACAAATTATCAAGCTATAACTTTTTTCGCAGTGAAATAAAGTTTATTTCATGAACAAAGCTTTTTACCCAGTATGGAATGTAACATTTCTGTGCACCGCACAATTTAAACACAACTTTGGTTGTGCACCACCTGTTGTGCACATAGCCAGCGGGCTCATGACCTGTGCACGTTCAAAATTAAGAATGTGGGGGGGAGGGGTAGCAAGTGTGTAGCAGCGAAGGTCAGAATTTCTGAATTCACCAATTATTTAGTTGTTACACACCATAGTTCCAGTAGTTTTTAAAAATATATATAGATAACGTACGGTGTGAAAATCCAAATTTTTTGTGCACCAATAACAGAAGGAAATTGTGTGCACCAATGTGCACCAAAGAGGGATTATTGGGGAAGTTGTGCACCAATTTGTGCACCGATTGAAGCCTTTGTGCACGGCACATGTGCCGTGCACATCGCCTTCATTCCATACTGGCTTTTTACTTACTTATCTTCAAAGTGGGCAGTTGGTACATTTTTTTCATGACCAGTATCAAATGGCGGCACTCTTCTTATCACATAATGCAGAGGACTGCATTTCGAACAGTTAGGATGTCCGATTCCAGATGTCAATTTCACAGCGTCAATGCAAACTGCAAAGCTTGGCACAAATATGCGGACACGAACAACTTTCTTTTTGACATACACTGGTTTCGTGAACGGAGAATCGCACTGTGCAGTACCGTTGCCAATAGATTCTACTGAACCGTCTACATAAACCAACACAATGTCCGAAAATGTGTGCGATTTCACATCCGAATATGGCATCCATATTGTAATTTCTGTTGGCACAACCGCCTGTTTAAAGCCGACCTCTAAGTATATTAATGGGCATTCTGGACAATATTGCGGTTGCCATGAAAGTGGTGATGGGTGGCAGTGGTCTGCATCGGGCGGCCCAATTGCTTGATCTGGTGCCTGGGCACTGTCGATCGACGAGGAAGCAGTTGTCGCGTATTGTTCTAATATGTGCTCATCGTCACACTCGTTACATAAGTTGATTGCATTGTTTCCTGGTTTAAAAACAAAAATGACTAATGATTAGTAAGTGCGGAATGATGGGACAGTTGCCCCTGCTACCATTACTTGTAAAGGCTTTATGTTACCTCCTGTGGTAAAATTAGACCAATATGTGATTACCCTTACTGGACCTTGGAAAAGTCCAGGACTTATGGATGAGTCCAGCAGAAATAAATTTAGTTTGGTTTAGTTTGGGTTTCCTCCTGTAGCAGTTTTGGACTCATCAGAAATGTCCGATGCTGATTATTGCTAAACCACTAGGAATGTTAGATATGTAGTCAAATAGGCACAATGCAACATAATGGGTTAAGCCTTAAGGTGTATGCACTAAATTAATCGGTAATTGTTCTGGAAATTCTGATATATGCTCATAGTAAAAGAAAGTTGAGGTCACCAAACTCGTTACAGGAACAATCCCAATTGCTCAACAGTTATTGAATTTTTTTTAACAAGGATGGAACAATCCCAATTTTTCAACCATTGAAACACGCCCATAATCAATGCAGAGTGTTTTGTTTTTCTCTTTGCCATTATTCTTTCTTTATCACTAATTACATTTGACTGCAGTTCGACTACATATACCGTAAACCTCCGACTATAAGCCCTGGGCTTATATACTTTCGTAAGCGATTTTTGATGGACTTACAAGGGTGGGCTTATATACGGGGGGCTTATACAGTACATGGACGATCTTTTGTGTTAGTAATAAACAAGTCAGACATAAACAAGTCAGTCATAAACAGGAAAGTAAACATGTATTAAGCAGCGATTACTGGGCTTATATTAATTCGGGGGACTTATATTTGGGGGAGGGGCTTATATTCAGGGGGGGTTATATTTGGAATGAGGTGAGCATTAGTACATGTGGAGCTTATACACGGGGCTTATATTCGGGGGGGGGCTTATAGTCGGAGGTTTACGGTACCGTATTCTAAAGTTAGAATTTCTTATTAGATGTATGCGCAGTAAAAGTGCACAATGCAAACCTGATGAATCACAGGCGGCCCAATCTCAGAATGAATGATCAGGTGTTGCAGGTTTTTAACAGTTTTTATAAACAAATTTTAGTCAACCAAAACTATTCTAAAAACATTCTCAAATTAGTCAAATAAATACATTTTAACAACAAAATATAGTTGACATGATAGTATAATACCTTTGCATTCTTTTAATTACTCCATGAGCTCGTTTAGAGCGGTTGATGTAACATTTTCTTATTATATATAAAGAGCACACACAACGTAGGCCACAGAAAATGTTACATCAACCACTCTAAATGAGCTCATGGAGTAATTAAAAGAATGCAAAAGTATTATACTATCATGTCAACTATATTTTGTTGTTAAAATGTATTTATTTGACTAATTTGAGAATGTTTTTAGAATAGTTTTGGTTGACTATAAATTTGTTTATAAAAACTGTTAAAAACCCGCAACACCTGATCATTCATTCTGAGATTGGGCCGACTGTGGATGAATCACCTTAAGTTAGTCTAAATTACAGTGAATGTTATTTGAATGGACAAAAATGATAAATGATAAAAAAATACTTTAACTAAGAAACAGTAAAGAAAAATTACCTCCAGGACCCAGTGGTGGCAGCCAAGACAGTTTGATCCTATCGTCATTAGCTTCTGTGATACGAGGCGGCAGTGGCACAAACGAAGGCTTGGCATTGGTCTGCCATGATTGATAATCCAAGTCAATATAGCAGTGCATTCTAGCAACTTGTTGCGGGGTGAAATGATCTGTGCAGGAGTCATTGGCATAGCCCATGTAGTTGTTGTAAAGTGTGTTGGTGTATATGTGCAGGCCACACATGTTTTCTTGCGGGACGACAGGGTCACCACATGTGCTATGTTTCACGGTGGGGTTGGTGTCCGAACATAGGTCACCAAGTTCGAGTGATGCAAATGATTCGAAACAATCGTTCGAACACGACATCTCTGTTGAGCTGCCATGATGAATGTGCCAGAGCCCAAGTATGTGTCCAATTTCATGAATAAGTACCTTGGAAAATTATGATGATGATATTATTATTGGGGAGTCACTGGGACATTACAATGGTAGACATTTCACAAGGCTCAAAGGTATGCAGATCTTTAAGAATCAGAATCACATTTATTTCGCACGTATTTAAACTAAGAACGTGGGTCATTATTGTACATGTATATGTTGATTGTGATATTTGGTACCCTTCACAAGTAAAATTGTCTGGCATTGGACAGAGAAAAATTGTCTGCCATTAGACAAAGTAAAATAATAAAGTAGGGTGCATATTGATTAACTACCATTTGAGTGACAAGTAAAATATTAAAGTATGGTGCATCAGGGAACAATGCAACTTAATAGGTTAATGTATGCTAACGACACCCCTGAAAATATGTGTATGAACCGCAACTATGATTGGCACACCTCTTGTGCACCCCCGGATGATACCTTTGTAGTGGCAAAATTCTTCGGTGGCAGGACAACTCCACCCAACTCTGTATGCACAGTCTTCTCCCAAGGAAAGCTTGCTGTCCCTTGTAAGTTTTCATCAGTCCAGTTGACAACATACACATTGAGTGCATCTCTGTTAGTGATGCCAACAGCCTTCTTGTATTCGTCAATACCCAAGTATCTTCGATTACTCGACTTCGGATCGATACACATCTTTGACATATTGCCGATGCAACAATCACCACCGTCATACTTGAATCTTGCACTATTGCATTCCGGGTCGCATATCCCATTCTTGGTTTTTTGGGGGGGACACTTCTTCCGTATGCAGTCCCCACCATCCCAGGCCGTGATCGCAAGGTTGCACGAGTCTTCACAGACGTCGTTACCGAGCATTGCCACCTCGCAGCCAACACCATGCAATACTGTTTTATTCCGCAACCACGAATTCCTTACCGATTCCACCGTCATTTCCCAGGATATGTTATACTGTGAAAAAGCACTTTGCATAAGTTGGAATTGGGAATTTATCTCGGAATCCGTAAGCATAGCCCTGCCCCCATCATTGTCCATGACATTAATAAACCGGATCCTTAGACTCTTCGAACCACGGCTACCTGGGTGGTTAAGGTAGCTCCGGATCACCTCGGGGTTATCACAAATGGTTTTTCCACAGGGTGGTTTCCTAATGGCCAAGTCATGTTTATCCTCGGGTACCGTGGAGCGCACGAATCGAGGGTATCGGTCAGTTATCGGTATCCACTTACGATTTTTCATGTTGTTCTCATTAAAATCATCGTACAATTCGATTTTGTCCTGAACGCTATCGATACTGTTTTCCGGCAGACTCTGGGTGATGGCCAGATGCGATATTGCTTCGTTCCATAAGCGAAGCTTATCAATTTCGCCGCGGTAGTACAGTCCTCGTTTTACATCGCCGCCCACTTCAAGCAAATCACAAGCATGGTTTTGCGTGGTGCTATCAAATATCGTTCCCTTCTGCCCATAGCCGACGGCAACTTTTGCTTGATTTACGTATAATTTCATGCGAATTCCATCGTAGGTTGCGGCCACATGATACCAGCGTCTGGGCTCAATTTTCGAATGAGACATTATAGATTTATCACTATCTGCGCTTGCGGCGTGTACTGTAAAACTTATACGAAGATCGCTCGTTACGCCGGCCTCGCGCAAACTGATAAGCCAACCGCGAGCTTCGTTTTCCAGCGCGCATTTGTCATACGCGTGTAGAACTATGGCGGGATTACTCTGCCCTCCTTCGGGCTTCATCCAGAAATCGACTGAGAATTTTTTAGACGGGCTTCTTAGGTTTAGGTATTGGATAGCTTGTCCGGTTTCAAACTGTAGCGCATAGCCATATTTGTTTCCACTTGGTGGTCGGCGCGGGAATAGTTCATGTGCGTGCCGTCTCATTCTGTGTCCATGAGTAGCTCCGCATTTATGCTTGTCCGAATCGAGTGCTCGTACGGTACTGTAGAACGTGCAATAAAGTAACACGAGGCATGTTGTCAGTCCCTTCATCTTGCCTTTAATATACTAAAATGCAATAAAAGGATATAGATTATTATATTAAATATCAAGCCGTCCTTCACAGTATTTGCGCGCGGATTGCGTCAAAATTGTAACCATAGAGTCAAACTCGCACCAGACGTTCACGTAACATGAAATAAGATACTAAAACCCGAAATATACAATAGGATGGCATTTTTTCTCTTCCATTTCCGTGCTTTTAACAATAGTTTCGGAGGCGCACCCGAACAGAGATAATGTGATTTGAGATGCTAAAAAATAATAAAAATATTAATGGCCAAATGCGATGCTTTAATCCAATAATGGCTTTTACCTTGGCTTTCTGTTCGCGCTGAATCGCGCAAGGTTGCGTCAAATGCAACGCGCATGTAGGTTTAAGCGCACTCAAATTTAAGTTGTTAAGACGCAATATAACTTAGAATAAAAATATTATGACCAAACGAGTTTTTTTTTAATCCAATGGTGTTTGTGTCCCCTTGACCTTCCTTTGCTTTTGCGCGCTTTCGTAGACCACGTTGCGCCAAATTTAAACACGCACTCTATTATTGCACGGTCTGTGCGTATATAAGTGACAATAACAAGAAAGCTTTGCATTGATAGGGAAAATACAAGGGGAACTAGCTAACTTCTCGATGAAGGGCCTTCGCTCGAAACGTCGAGGTTCACCTTGTGTTTTTCAGGTAGTTGCACCCCTATCAATCCGACACTACGTTTGCAGCCTAGCAACACTATCTATCTTCAAATACTGGTATGATTACTGGCGACTGCCAGTCCTAACCACCGTTTACTGTGACTTTCCTTTAGTGATTATTTTCCCTTGGCATCCCTTTGCGCAAAATCAGATTTGAACTTGATACTCCGTATTAAACGCTCTCCTGAACGATTCTCAGTATACTCACCAAATACGACAGTGTTTTGTCTTTGCTATAGGCGTGCAAGCGTATACAAGATTGATTTAAATTTGAACCACACTCGGAATTAGGTGTTCATCTTTCCTGCGATGGTGCGATGCAGTAGTGCCTAATATCCTTGTACTCTATTAAATTGCGCAAATTCAGATTGCGTCAATTTATTAAACCATGTATCGAAACACTCCAACACACACTCGAACTAACCAGTTTAACCTTGCAGCCTACTTCACAAAATTCTTTGAATAATAATAAACAGTCTCCAATACTAACCAAATGAAAATATTTAATCCAATAGTTCCTGCTTCGCTTCTCCCTCAATATATGCGCAAAGTCGGATTGCGTCAAAAATTTAAACCGTTGATTTTAAACCACACAAGTCGACCACACTCGAAATGGAGAGGTTTATTATCTCTGCACCTTGATATAAGTTGTGTTTGCTTCGGGCAAATACCTTTCAATACAATATTTTCCTCTTGGACTTTATTCGCACGCACTTGTAATTACGATTGTGCCTCAACTTCGAACAATGTATTAAAAATTCCTCACTCGCAGTAAATAGTTTATCCCTCGTAGCCTACTTTACACTCGTGCATCGTATGAACACGTTCAAAATAAGCGATCGCTTCAAGGAAATTCCTTTCACTATCCTGTCGTGAAGGGTCAGTCGGATGCGCATATCATGTTTACCGAGGAATAATTAGAAAGATTAAAATTAAGCGATGACAGCACGAGATAAAAACAGAATTATGACGGACGTTTTTGCGCCCAAACTTCGACGACCAAGAGGGTTTTGTTGAAAGCCATATCAAAGGTGGAACGGCCTTGCGGGAAAATATTTTCCCGGCCACTTGCTTCCAGAAACATTCGTCATCAAGTGAATGATAAGAGGCAATTTTTTTCAACGTCGCGTTTTGGGATGAAAAGTGCATGTTCAAAATTCCTAAAATCCTTTTGCCCTTCGATCGGCCTTCCTCTCAAAATTATTTTGTTTGGGTTTATTTTGTGGTTTCAACACAGTTAGCAACCTTTTTAAATGTATCTAGCGGTTGAGAAACACACAATAATAGTTAAATATTGTCAATTTAATTTAAACACAATTATCACTGATGCTGTAAAATTGACGCTATACTTTAGCACACAGCTATATAAGCCAAACTTACTCATCTAAAATCTCTTCACTTTAGCATAATTTTACAGATAAAGCACCAGACATTCTTTTTAAATTTATAAAAAAATTATATACAGTCCTAACCAAGTGGAAAAATATATTCACCAGTTTTGAGCTCGTGTTACGAACATACAAAAGATTCTCCTCTTAAATATCCATGATAAAAGTTCTTAAAATCTTCATCATTTATTTTAGGGAGTTGGCGGCTTAATCAGGCTTCCTGCTGTACAATCGGTTCATCGCTATTAATATTCTCGCGTCCGGTCGGAATGACGAGGTAGGCACAGCAGTATAAGGCTTGTTTATATGTAATATGGCGAGTTATACCTCGGGCAAGGCGAGTACTAGCCCAGACGGGACACTGAACAAGCGCTCTGGTTATCAAGTCTGTTTTTATTTGTTCAACCTTCTTTCTGGGGCGACCGAGTAATTACCCGGGCAAAGTATTTACATGGGAAAATATTCATCTCGCCTGGACCTGGGCGATACTCGCTTCTATCTTTACTTGGCTGCATGATGTAAACAGTCACCCGGGATTACTATAAGTTTCTATAATAGCCAGGATCTTGCCGTTGCTGAGTAACTCGCTTTGCCGGGTAAATATGACATTGGATTGGTACATTGTACAACAATTTTAATTAGCACTTTCTGCGGATTTTATCCCGAATTTGAAGCGAAGTAGTCGATTCTACTACTTATTTTCCGCAAGACCTAGTAGAGAATTATTTTGGACTACTGTATAGATAATAGATTTGGATTTCCTTACTATATCCACCAAGTCCAGAATCCATACTATTTCGGCTATTTCCATAGTAAGGAATTATGTTTCGCTACGGGTAATGTCCGTTGTGATTGGCTTTCAGAAACAAATCAGAAACAAAAATGATCATTGTTCGTGACTCGTTCTTTAGAAAGACGATTTATATAGTTTTATTGTCTTTCATTGTTATAATCAACCAACCACGACTCCACGAGCCTGGATAGTGAAGGTAGATGATGACCCTTCGCTACTAAACACTTGTAACACTACCGCGCAGAATATGCTAATTAACCCCGATCGAGATGGATCCAGCCAGATCTGGCAGCGAGAGGGGATACTCATCAAGCTTTGTTCATGGTTCAGGGTATGACCGTTCCCCAATTTTGTATTCACTAGAGGTAGCTACGGCAGTAAGGCACCCCTCACTGCACCCACTCCCCTCCACACACACACACACCCCTACACACATTCATCAGTAAAATCTATCCGTGCATTAATCAGCTTAAGACAAAGGCGACTATAAATTGTATTCCCTTGAGCATTCTATGTTGGCCATGCCCATGTCGTGTGGGGTAGTTTATGTGAATTCACAGACTATCGTTACTTAAGGTTGTTTGTAAAGAAAGATAAGACAGTACTTTTAAGAGGCAAGTATAGCTTAGTAATGTTTGTGTTTCGACTCGCATACTAAAAGGTATAAGTAATTTTGTTTTTCTTTCCGTTTTGCATAAAAAAAATGCAAAACGACTACATACCAGAGATTGTATGTCAACAGATTAACAAGAACATGGTCATGGAACATTCTACCTTATGAACTCAATATTTATAAAATAATGATTTGATTAAATGTGGATAATAAAGTAATGATTTAAATGTGGATAATGTCTTTACTGTCGATGCAATAGTGTTGATAAAATATTGCACCAATTCCTTTCCTCAAGTTGATCAATTCATTTGATAGAAAATTGATTAACTTCCTGTTTACTGGCATGCTTGTTCCCAATTGGTCAATCAGTCACTGAAACGTAAAGCCATTGGTTGATTCAAACACACAGGAAGTTGATCAATTTTTCAACGAATGAATTGATCAGTTCTAAGTAATGAATTGATGCGATATTTTATCAACACTTCCATTGCAACGACAGTAACATTATCCACATTTAAATAATTACTTTATAAATATTACACTACCACCTCGTTGGAAATACAGTAGTATGGAATCCGGAAATCCAATTTTCATACTAATTTCAATTTCCATACTGTGGGTATAGTATGGAAATAGTATGGATATACTATGGGTTTAGGGATGTAATTAGCCTTTTTCCAAAAGAGATCACAGTGAATTCTGGCATCGTTTGGAGGGACAAAATATCATGGAGACAGGCGTCAAATATGTGAAAGAGTAGAAGTATCTACTATCAAATATCAACTTTTTAGATGGCCAAAAATGAAATATCTTCTTTTTACATTTGAAACATTTAATTTAAATGTGTGCTGCGATATTTCTTGTCCCTCCAACAAGGGATTCGCGCGACTAGACCCAGGACGTTGGGAAAAAGCTAATTGCAAATTCCGTCGCAAGAATATCACTTTTTTTCCAGTATATGATCCTGATAATCCTCGGAAATCGAAATGTAATACTACTCGAAATCTTCACTCTCTTGTTATTCTTAATACCTGTATTGTCTCGTTAATTGGATGTATATACTTCTGTTTCTGTTTAAAGGGTTCAGTGTGCTGTTATGGTGACCCTGCCATTAATTTATGTGGCAAAGTTAAATAGATATTGTACGTTTCCTCAGAAGCAAGTATATTTCGGCGTACAATCGTATTCACCGCGTATACGCCTATTTTTAACCTTGTACGTTTCAACCTTTCGAAATAGGCCACCATCTGTTTCCATGTATAGCACTTAGAAAAAGCTACCTACACAACGCATTAAAACTTTAGATGAAGAGCAATTGATAGACACACTTAAAGTTAATTAATTGAGTTACTACGTGAATTGGAAGTAGTAACGCCACACCTTTGTGGTATTAAATGATAATCATAAACAGGAAGAATAAGATTTTGAAAAATGTCGGATATTATGAAAGAGGATTTGTGTATGTACTCTAAATTATATCAGTAGTGTTTGCAAGATTGTTCGCAGAGATAGATCGTCAAACATTAGTTTTAAAGTTCATTGTCACTGTAATTTGCATACTACCTGAGAAAGATATCTCAAACGTGGTATTCAAATGTAGGTAGTATTCTACAATAAGCTGTCGTGGTTTGTGTCTGAACAGTCGTATGCAGGATTTAGTGAATAGGTTGTACAGTATTGTACAATAAGATTATTAAAGCTGCCATGGATTGCGAACTATCAGAAAAAAGATATCTCAAACGTGAGGGTCCATTGTAGATTGTATTATTCTATAATAAGCTGCCATGGTTTGTGTGTAAACTAAGTCCATACACAAATTAACCATCGCAGCTTATGATCGAATCAGTAATACCTACAGTGTACACACACACGTTTGAGATGCATGTTTTCAGGTAGTTCAGACACAAACCATGGCAACTTATTATGAAATAATATACGTAAATGGACCCGCCCACATTTGAGATATCATCGTATACGATCTTGGAAAAATTAGTTGATGATAATGGTCACTGCATGTTTGCATAGATAATATAATTTTTCCATGTTATCAAATTATGGACAATATATGAAGGGTAATTTGACAATTTATTGCGACAATTATACAAGATTCATTTCACAACGACGTTTCGATGCTGATTCATGCATCATTTTCAAGTTGAACATATTTGCGTATTATAATTGCCAACGTAACGTAATTATAATGCGCAATTATGCAAATTACTTCATTCCTGAAAATGATGCGTGAATTAGCATCGAAACGTCTTTTAAAATAAAACTTAATTTCAGAAAAGCATTTAATTTAGAATATTATAAGCGGTGAAGAAAACTGGGATATCGACATAACATTCAATTTAAGTGGGTTTGTAAAACCAAACATATTTTAATGACAAGCCCTTCCGTATCGTGCTGTATAATCATAATACGGCCCATGCATGCTTCTGACTATACTCTCTAGACTAGTGAGGAAATGATTATCTGAGACATTAAACTGAAATACTGAATGCGCTGGTAAAGCGTTTCTTAATTGTCATTCTATATATACTCTGTCTGTCTGGCGATTTAAGGATAGACTGAAGATAGACTATAAAGATAGATTATTTTCATGAAGCATAAATTGTAATTTTTATTTGGCCCGTGAAATGTGAAATGCCCGATTCCCCTGGTGAGATGCCTACGCGGAGGAGACAACACACACCTACTTTTTAAAACAATTAATAAATTATATATAATGAATTTTATATATAATAAAGGAAATTTAAGGAAATGTTACTTACAATGCACTTTCAAAATTACCAAAATTATAAAGCTATTGTTATTATCGATTAACGAAAATGTATGAATAAACTTGTTCATTCCGTGTTAGTTTTATCCTAGTTTTATTCGATAATAAATATCACATATACACGGTTAGGAGCTGTTCATGGTGCTGATTTCAAACAAGGAAAAGAGTGGTGAAAAACGAAATGCTAGCTCATGTCACATGCATGTGCACACATGGCCATGGGCCATGCATGGCATACTTGAGTTGTGGTCTTGTATATGATCACTATATATTGAGTGGATTATAAATGATAAGTATTTATAGACCTTCTCAATGAAACGAACCAGTATTTTAACATCACTTTAATTAACGGGAAAGTTAAGTCAATTTATGTACTATATATATACATTTACTGACGCACGACTAAAGAGTAAAGTGCTTTAAACCTTAAAACGACCCATCGTATGAGTTCATTGGCGAAGTAATTTTAAAAAATAAACATTGTCTAAGCCGAGAAAATCAAAGCTAACGCGTTTATGTAAATATGACATGATATTTTATCACATATAAAACCATGCACCGATACGGCAGAGATTTCCTTTGTCCCTCATGAATTATTGAGTTTTGAAGACCGTTTGTTTTCTTGGTCAATATAACCTATATAACGAGTAACGTGGTTGCATTTTCCATTTCGTTTTCCTCAAGAATTATTAATGAATTACACAATAGTCTTAGAGCTGCACGAATTATTACGGGAACCGTGATAATAATGTTATTAATTGTTCGTTCTGCATGTTGAGCCCGAGAGCGTACACTCCTTAAACTGGGCCGATAATCTAGAGCAAAGACTTTCTCACCAATTCAAAATTTTAATGTACAAAACGATCAATAAAATGGTACTTTCAAATTTACTACAGCTAATACGATATACAAAGCTATATATAACTTGCGTGAATCTGATTCCAATTATTTGTCTCAGGATCATATTTCTATTCTACACGGCTCCATGAAAAAGTTTGAGAATGAATTCCGTGTTTAAATAAAGTTTTAATAATAATTTAATAATAATGAATGAAGGAATTGATAATGAATACAACTGAGGAAGCTACCTTATTACATATTGATAAAGACAGTGAAATCTAATACCTTGTATAGTTTCTGAAACCAAATTTCTTCTTTTTGTATACTTTACAGATGCTATATACCAAATGCAAGATAAGACAGTCTCAAATGGGTCTTTGGCGTTGGGCGGTAAGCATATATACTGTTTATTTTTTGACAGGATATAGCCTATAGGATGTCTTAAATCTTATTCCGCCCGTTTCTAATTGGCTAATCGATGGTGAAGCAAGGGTTTTAACGTAATGAGAATGAGGATCAAACGATAATGAGCGAGAGTTGGTATTAAATCATGCGACCTTGGTTGCCTGTTCTTAATAAAATAATAATAATACCAACGATTTATTGGCAATACATCCACAGAGTGGCTCTTCGCTTACCAAAAGGCATAATATATAAATACAATTAAATTATATACAGATTCTAAGGCAAAAAAAAAATATGTGGGTTTCCGGTTTCCCGACCCTACCTAGCTTTTGGACGTCGAAATCCCGACCCTAAACTTTTCATTGGATCATGCTTGTAAGTGTTTCCACTTAGAGGAAAAACTTTGTGGAATATTGAAATTTGAGGCAATATTAGGGAAATTTATCTTTGGATGTGGAAGCATTGACTAAACAAAATGGCGTCCGGTTGTTCGGAAAATTTAAAAAAAAAGTTTAAAAAAAAGAAGTTAAAACCGACCTATCCTGCCTAAGTTTTTATAAGAAGAAACCGGAAACCCACATATTTTTTTTTTGGCCTAACTACAGTATATACGAATACTACTGCAATAAACTGTTAACGTGTTTGACAGGACAAAGTTTTACATATAAAATTACTACTGTATTACAAGTTAAAACAAAATATTTATAATTATGTAACTATATATCAAAGAATGTGGGTATATTTTCAAAGTTTTCCAAGTCTTGACCATGCTTTCATGTGACTAAGAAATTCTTGGCCTTTTTATAAACTTTAGTACTTTACAAAATACTCGATAGTCTCTATATACAATTCCTAATTTCTACATGTAAATCATTAAAAAGATGTGCTGACTGGTCCAGCCTGTAATGTGTTCTTAATTAGAGGAACTCTTTACAAAATACTCGGTAGTCTCCACAATTCCTAATTTCTACAGGTAAATCATTAAAAAGATGTTTAATAATTATAGAGGAACTCTTTTGAAGTGTGACGTATTTTGAGCAAATAGGAACGCGCTAGAAGTCAGTATGTATGTACTGTAGTGGAAGAAGACGATTAATAGCGTTCAACATTTGTTTTTTGTCTAAATTAAAACATGGAATTTCGTACAATCTGCACATACAAATTATATTGAAGTTAAAAACATATTGTGAAACACTCGTCAAACCTTTATTTGTTATAATAAGAGGAGATTTTTTGTATGTTACGTAACACGCGCTCAAAACTAATGCGTATATAATATATCGCTTGAGGTTGTGACTAAATTCAAATTTTTTATTTTTCGATACGTTTCTTAATCGGCAAACAAACTTAAAAAGTATGTTTAGTGCTTTATCTGTAAAATAATGCAAAAATGAAGACGATACGCCAAAGAGAAAATGATGTCTGAAATTCAGTACGTTTTGCTTATTTGGCTGTAAATATGGCGTCAATTTTAAAGCATCATTGATAATTGTATTTTAATTGACAATTTTTATAACTATTGTTTTATGTTTCTCAACCGGCAGATGCATTTAAAAAGGTATAGCTAACTCTATAAACTAGAGAATAAAGCTAAAACAAAGTAATTTTGAAAGGAACGCCAAAAAGATTTTAGCTTTTGAACACTTTTCATTGCAAATACGTGACATTGAAAAAAAATGCCTCTTAATATGTAGAGCTTGAAATATTTCCGTAAACATGCGTGCCAAATCTCATTAGCGTTTGATCGGGGCATAAATCTTAAAATCCCGGTGTCACGTCGTAGAAAGCGCATGCCCTGCCAAAAAAAATTACTTACTGTAACAAATTAAGAAGTGAAAAGTCGATTAATTTAAAACGATTACCGGTAAATGACATGCCCATATTTTATTTGCTCACGTTCAGAGATCGAACGGGTAATTATGGGCTGCCCACGCATCGCAAGGTTGATAACGGGCGTAAAGGCACGATTTTCTCCCGATGGATGTGAACCAGGGTTGGTATAGGCTCTTGCGCATGTTCGGAGCCAAATACCGTTCAAAAATCAGCCAAAATCTACCCAAAGGGGCCAAGAGACATTTCGTTCAGCCAAATAAGGCGGACTTAATTGGTAGTATAGTTTGTAACAAATAGTCAGATTCATCAGCATAACACGAGAATGATGCACAGAAACTACTTAAGTGTTATAATAGAACAAATTATGTAAAACAAACTTTATCAACCAAAGGAGTTGAAATATGGAATAAACTAGATCCAAATTTCAAAAGTATAAATTCGTTGACCTTTAAAAAACAAATTAAACAACATTTTCTTCTAAATGAAGCTTAAGGAAAAACAAACCTGTGTTCAATATATATATATATACTCTGTACATATATTATAAACGTAATGTATCTCAACTGCATGTCTTCATAGCTACCATAGTCTTATTTTGCACATCACATTTCCTTCGTTAATTTGTAAATAGTGCTATACATTTTAAGACTTTTTTATTCTTTGAACAATGTCTGTAATTATATTGATAAATTTTCATGACATGAACAAAACTAGGGGCCTAAATTAAAAAGCCTGTAAAGTTTTCTGGTAGGTTCCTAGCCCAACATTCATTATTAGAAATCTATCTTTATACTAAAAAAATTGTATATAGGGAAAACTTCATTAAATAAATAAAAAAAATAAAAATAGTTTATCAGCTATAATCGGCTCGATCTCATGAATCCTGATTGGCCAGAAATAAAAATTGAATCAATCTGCAAAAATCAAAGCTTATAATTTCAAAATAATCAATAAATTTTTACAAAATTCTTAATAAACTGTGAAGAAGGCAAAAAGCCAAACTCTTTTTTCAGTTTAGGCTAAGCAAAGGCTACAGGGGTCTACAGGGTGTCTACGGGCCTTGAAAATCCTTCAAAGCCCTTGAATTGGAAAAAAAATTCCAGGATTGGAAAGTGCTTGAAAATCCTGGAAAGTCCTTGAAATGGAAAAAAAAATTCCAGGACTGGAAAGTCCTTGAAAATCAGTAGAAGTCCTTGAAAGACCTGGAATTAATTTCCTTAACTTCCAGCTGTGCCAACATTAGTGATTTTGATTAAAATTACTGAATAAAGCGAATTATTTACGACAAATCCGTGCCATTTTCAAAGATGTTTTCCAGTTCTAGATCCTTGAATTTACTGAAAAAGGGCCTTGAATTTACTGAAAAATGGCCTTGAATTTCACCTTCACCAAAGAGTGGATACCCTGAATCTACCAACCATGATGTGAACGAGTGCAGTGCACGAGTCATGAACAGTTCAGAAAATATTTTCTATGACTACATATTGTTATACAGTTACATCAAAAATATCTAACACTTTACAAAAAAATATCTAAAGGCATCGATTGCAGAGTTCTTGAATATATACTTTACTTGAAGGATATGTTTTTCACTTCGCTTGGTTGAACTGGGTTTGGTGGATAATCCAAACGAGCATATATACATGTTGTATATATATATTGGATTATCCACCAAACCCAGCAATATATACGTTACTCTTGTTTTATGTTGCTGTAGTTTTGGACATGAGCCCAATTTTTGGACCTTATAGGTCAATGGTATTAAATTTCCAAGGCCAAGTTGCGAGAGGAAATCACTATGAAAACATCATGTTGACAAAGTTGGGTGCAGCTCTGGGTGTGCATGCAGCTTTAAAATATCAAGTTTGCACTTGATCGCACCCAGTATATACGTTGAGAGCTGATGACACCTAGTTACCAGATGATCTTGATACGCGGAAAAGTACTGGCACTAGTTGTCAAATAGAAATCCATTTTATGATTAAAACAACTGAATATCTCCTGTAATATGCTTTATTTCGATTCCATATTTTTGTCAGAGCTATAGTTCTCATAACCAAACATGATTACAAAATGTCAACTAGTTTCATAAAGAATGACGAAAGATATAATTGACTGAATACATCAAAATGGATTTCTATTCGGACAACCCTTTCTGAGCGCTAATTGGCTAAAATACGAACACGAGATCACCTGGACTGGTTAGTTCAAGACATTTTTCATTGCATAATTTTTCTGGTAGTTTGGTGGAAATTTTGAAGAACTTGTTATGTTGTTGGATCCGAAAGGCAATGACGTTGAGGTTGATCTTGAGACATACCGTCGTGGAATTCTTCAATGGATTGAAGATATAAGATGTCGAAAGTATGTATTCGATAGACTTTAACGTTTTTTAATGTAATTCGCATATCATGAATCAGGGTGTTATAGCTACAGTAAAAAATTCGCCGTTTTCACAATTACGTTTAGCTAGCCGCAATTTCTCAATTTAGATCAACTAAAAACGTAACTGTACATTATATATACCGTTAGGTATAAAAGATTGTTCAACTTCAAAACTTTGCCCAAGAAAAATTGGGTGCCAGATAAATGTTGCGAGGATGTCATATGGCCTAAAAAATATATTTGTCTGTCTTTATATTTTAGTTCTCGAGAAGACGTTTATTACATCGACACCTCTATTGAGAACCGAGCTGTGAGTACCATGCATCGTTCCTTTACCGCTTGTCCTGTCCAGCTTTCAATCGTATCGGTTCCGGTTATGCTTTTAAATAAAGCCACAGCCAAGTGGCAATGGCTAAACATAAACTTTCTCAAATTTAACCCGGCTATACAGCTATTTCAATTAAGGTTGTTTCCGAGAAAAGTCGAATACGAGCGCGAAAGGCTCGCTGGGAATCGCTAAAAAATTGATTTTGTTAGCGATTCCCAGCAAGCCTTTCGCGCTACTAGTATTCGACTTTTCCTCTTTGCTCGGGGACAACCTTAATTGAAATAGCTGTATACTGCATGCATGCATTGAAGCATCTTCCTTTGATATCAATGAAGCATCTTCCTTTGATATTTTACTACTGTAATATCAGTTTTTGCAAGTCAATAAAACGTATGTGGACCAAATAACTCCATATTAAAAGATATTTTTGAAAAACTTAAACCATAGGATCAAAGTTATCGGTCAGTGAAAATCAAACTAAATCGCGCTACGTTGTCGAATCGCGTCCGGTGTGTCTCGACCTTAACACCATACTACTTTACTCCGTATAACGCCAGACGATTTAACTCGCCAAGGGGAGAGTGCTGTTACTCAATGAGTTAACCAAAAAATCTGACCATGTGTGCATTGCTCTCTGATGCGCCCTATTTTACTATGTTGCTCTGTCTAACGCCATATTACTTTACTCTGTCTAAGCGAGACGATTTAGAATTGAGAATGCTGTCACTCAGTGAGACAATTTAAACTCCCTATCTCCCTATAAATCTTGTGTGACAGAATTTTCTCTAAGCCGCATTTTAGTAATTCTGTGTTTGAATAATTAGACCATATAGGCTTAGTACAAAAAGATTATTTCATTAACTACGTTTCGGAGTATAACTCCATCTTCAGGTTAAAAGTAACTAAACCTAACGGATTTTGTCTAAATTTGTAATTGTTTTTAAAGTTTTATATCTTAATTTAGTTACTTTTAACCTGAAGATAGAGTTATCCGAGACGTATAGTTATTATTATATAATACCTTATTGAATTCTGATCGTTTAATTGGCTGTTTATGCTGACATGATATTGAATAGAAAATTCCATTTTCCAAGAGTGCAATGGAATACGTTACATTGCACTCTCTGCGAGTGCAATGGAATAAAACGTATAGTACAATTGCACTCTTTGTGTTTTCGATAAATCGCATCCTTCAAAATGCTTCTCATACGAATCTATTAGTCTATTTTGGTATTATATAAAACAAATAATGAATGTTTTTTCGTACAATGGTAAGAATATTTTCATTCGGTGAAAGATGGAATGTTCCATTCAACTCGGCTGTCGCCTCGTTAAATGGAACATTCCATCTTTCACCTCATGAAAATATTCTCACCATTGCACTCATAAACATTCATTATTTGTATAAAATAATCTTTTTGTACTAAGCCTATATGGTCTAATTATTCAAACACAGAATTATCTCCCTATATAGTTAACCTATTTGGCTGCATTGCGCCCTGATACGCCCTACAACTTTTATACTTCTCTTAACACAAGACGATTGTATACTCCCCGGTCAAAGGGAGAGTGCTGAATAGGTTAACTTACTTTTCTGTTTTTGTATGTTCTTTTTGCTTTTTCAGACTTCCGGAGATGAGTGGGGGTCAATTAATGGAAGTGGAAACGAAGGTACGCTACATGCGCAGTATCAGATAAAGTTATCCTAACATCAGGATTTTGGGCATCTATACACGTGCGATATATCTAATTGTAGAAGGGTTTTGTAGATGGAAATTTCGAATTTGAATTAAATACATTTATTAGATCTAGTCAGGAGTAGTTGCCAAAAATGCAACTATAGACACCCATACGCCTATATGATCTTATTTACCAAAGAACATGTATTATTATATGATATAGCACGGTTATGTCAACAACACACTCATGACACTGTCTTGACGGATATATAGCGTCTGCATTGCTAATGAGTAATGTAATAAAGCCGTCCACACGAGAAAATTTTCTGTGACAAATTGCTATGGAAACTTTTAGTTGCTCGTGTATATATGCATGAGAAAAATTGCCCAAATTTTATGTGGCAAATATATACTTTGCTTCAATTTGGCAATGAAAAATTGTCTGCTATATATACGAGTGTTTAATTGTCCGTCAGTGCGGAGTCATCACAGAATTTCTGACATTTATAGTCTATATAAGACTGTAAACCCTCCCTGCTTATACTTTGCGCGTGTTATCGCTGTTCATAGCAACTTTAGCGTAAACACCAAAAAAAATTATTTGTTGTGTCATCCACACGTCAAGCAAATGTATTATTTGTAATAAAAAATGTCACACAAAATTTGTTCGTGCAGCAGTGGACGACGCTTAATAAGGCAAGTGAAAATTTGTCAGCTGTTTCTTATAGCGAAGTGAGCAAGCACATGCAAGCAGTAATTACAACCTGTTTTGCATATTGGGAAAACACACAAAATAAACTTGAAATAGATATTGCAAGGCTACGTTTGAGCGTGACCAACGTTTGTATATATATACGCAGTGTATTTCAAGAAAATTTTTGAAAGGCTCTGAATGCCGGTAAGTGCATGCAACGCTGGGTACTTTTTAGACGATCTGATAAAATATCCTAAGGATAATTGTTTATTCTCGTTGGATATTTTGTATTCGTATTGTCAATGTCTTATTTAACAGCATGCAGCAGTATTATACGATTCATTGCTTATACCTTATATATTTAGCAATCTTAGCATTTAATGCCCGGGGAGGAAATAGATCGTTGCTACTGATTAAAATTATTTCAGGGAAATTGTATGATGAGAAATGTTTTCCAAAAATTTTACACGATCAAAGCCTGTACGTCTTGTTTTAGTTCTAAAATTTGTCATGTGTTTGTGAGATCATACTGGCTTCATGACAACAGCACGTTTCGTCGAGGTTTTAACACATTCATATACGGTGAAATTGGTTCCTTTGATTAGTTTAAATTGGAAGGGTTTAAGGAAGGATTTTACTGCCAAGACCTTGTTTATATACTATGACTAGGAGTAACTATCGCACAGAAAGTGCTGCCTCAAAGTTGATGCTTAGATCGAGAAATGGACTGGGCAACCACTTGGCTATTTCGTGTTGTTTTAGGCGCCCATAAATAAAAGAGCACTGCTCTTCATTGGAACATATAAGGCCGAATAATATTTACAATAAATGAAGGCGCTCAAGTAATTCTGCGAATGGTCTGAAGAGTCAAATAGTGGCTTCAATATTTTTACTAAAATGTTCAGTTATAAGCTTTCATATAGAAGCATTTCACTCTTCCTTTTAGTAACGCGAAGCTGGCAAGGAGTGCAGTGCCGAAATTTCATATTTCTATCTCCCTTTTGATTTCTCATAGGCTGCTTTGAGCCAGGCTGAGTTCTCGATCTGAAGTGTCAGGCCTTAAAATATCTTTTCCAGGGCCGTCTGACAAAATGTCCGATGACTTTGAGTTTGGGTCGGACATATGTCCGATGACCTTCAGTTCAGTTTGGGTCGGAAATAAGTCTGAATGACGCAAATTAATATCAGCATAATGTATTCATTCTGAACTAAATGTTGTGAAGATATTAAATAATTTGTGTCATTCATACTTATTTCCAAGCTAAAATTAACTTGCTTGCCAATGATAGCAGTACGACTTCGATAA
>CACRXK020004236.1:0-27918 GCA_902702795.2 Paramuricea clavata
GCGCTTTTCTTAACTCGAGCAACATTCCCAAGTGTTTGGATCAGGCCATCCAAACGCGGAAACCATAAAGTAATTGTTTTATAAAATAACAACAACACGATAGCCTTCCGTGTTTGGATGGCCTGATCCAAACACGGGTTTCGACCAATCAGAATACGCGTTATGTACATGTTATTTTATAATATACATTCCATACATGTTAGAAAATTTTGTTTTTTTATTTTCTATTTAATAAAATCACTTTGATGTTTGCCTTATAAACTTAAACTGTTCATTTTAATGAGTTATTCATGTGTGTGAAACTCTTGTCGATAGGGGCAATAGAGATATTTTGAAAGATTGAGTGAGTTTGTGTTTTGTTTTGTCACTCCTTGTCATTTTACAAAAACAGCAATCCCGCGCTATTTTGCTTTCTTTCCACTCAAATATCACATCTCCTAAACAAATAATAATTAAAATTTATAACCGAACCTAAACAAAATACCAGAATTCAACTTTTCATTCAAATTTCGTCTGTTTTTCACCAGATTTTTACTCGGAAAGTAAAGAAAAATATAAAAGTTTTGTTGACCGCGCACGTAAGGGGACTGAGAATGACACGCAAGAATGCCTTCAAATTCCGCCATGTTGGCTTCACTTTTTGAGCTCGAGTCAGACTTCCATGTTATATAGTTCAGTGGTGGCCTCTGCGCCAGTGCTTCCACTTACAAGGATTTTTCCCTGCAGCAAGGAAATATTGGTCCTTGCAAGAAATTTACAACGAAATAAAATTTACAAGGAAATGGCAAGAAAAAATACAAAAATTAAAGGAAATTGCAAGGATTTCTGTAACTTATATACCAGTTACAAGTCTTAAACCAGAAAAACTTATAAATAGTATAGGTCTAACAAAAGAGTTAAAGAGGTACAGAAGAATCTGAAAATGTCATTTCCGGCGATCTATGGACTATAAATTTCAAAATTTGCCGTTCAGCGTCTTCTGCCATTCAACCCCTCCACTATTTATATCAATTTAGCACCTTACGCCCCTGGAAGAGCATAATGTGGAGCAGATACTTTCATGGAGGGAACTCTTGAAAGGGGGTGGGGGTGAATAGGTTTTCGGATCGTTGGATTTCACAGAAAAAATTGTTCGGATTTCGGATATGGCGAATATTTTTACACGAATTTGCGGATCTTATTAATACAGCGGATTGCGGATTTATCTAATATTTTGGCTCGGATTGTGGATTTAGCTTGCAATTTATGTTGCAAATTGTGACTTCATAGTAGAGCTTTTAGCGGATTCAAATTTAGACAAGACCATTGTCGGATCGCGGATTTTGCCTCAAATTTGGGCGGATTTGCGGATTTGTATACTGCTATTCACCCCCTTGATTTTCCAGGCAGTGTGGCCCAGTCTTGATTTCTCGTAGGGTCTATATGTTACATTTGCCTGAATTTTCTTGATTTTTTCCACCGTTTGGGTGGCAAGGAAACTTTGTGGGAAAAAAGGAATTTTGGAGATTGTAAAAGGATTTTTGAACAAGCGGTTGTGGCACTGAGAACAAATTAGCTGTTCCCAAGCCCCGCACAAACTATCTCAAGAATAGCTTTAGCTATAGTGGTGCGGTGCTGTGGAACAGTCTTCCGATTGGGCTACGGCAAGCAAATAACTTGATAAATTTCCGATCGGGCTGTGCCAAATTATTTTAACTTTCCTTGTATATATTGTTATATTTGCTTAGTACACGGCCCTCATGAAAAGCAGGTATTATATTTTCTATTTACTTTAGCGTGGTTCTACTTTTGTAATTTATCTAATTTAGTTTGTTGCATGTTAAATCCTGATGAGAATACCGTGTGTAAATAAAGTTTTAATAATAATAATAATAAAGCACTGCTCTGCGCGTACATGTGATTATCGCTGTTTAGACACTATAATATTGTGTGTTTTTTATTCAATTTGAAGCCATGCAATGGCGATTCCTTATACACGGTATAAACGAGAAAAACGTTATTCGAATTTCGTTATTTTGTTACTATACAAAATTTACTATACAAAATTTACTATACAAAATACAAAATACAAAGAGGACTTGACTATACCTATGCGGCGCTGATAACATCAAACCAGCGTTTACCACAGCCAACAGGGGCGAAACTACCCCTTTTAATTTGGGGGGTGTCTGCTAGAATTGCCCTGCGAAAGCCGATGATGCCCTGCAGCAAAACATTTTTTTGGGGCCAAATTCCTGTTAAAACATGCATGAAAGCCTTATTTTTTTACCAATATCTGTAAAATTTAGTTCTATAAATTCTATTCAATTCCCTCTGGAAGCCCTGGAATCTACTTAATAACTCTACATTCTATCATTTAAAATTTTTCATTGCCCTGCCAATCCAGATGATTTGCCCTGCCAATCCAGATGATTTGTACTTTGGGGAGTGTCACCCCCCCCCCTCACACCCACCTCAAGTATCGCCCCTGACAGCCAACGCCGTCGAACTCTCATGTCGCCTTGACCCACGTTTACGGATAGACGGCGACGGCGGACGTCGGAGCATTTTATAAACACATGGTTACTACCGCAACTAACTATAATACCCTAAATAGTATAGTATAGTATAGTATAGTAAAACTTTATTTAACCACGCTTCCCTCATCATGCACCCATGCATGGATGATTTTCATGAGGGGCGTCATACAAATTACATTCTAAAAACTAATATAAATTAAATATGAAATAGAATAACTCAGAATAACAAATACGTAGATAAAAAAGTCAAAAAACCAAGACTATTCGATGCCTGACTCTGTAGCACACATTATTTTATCAAATTTTTGAAGCTACTTAAAGATTCTGTTTGCTTTGCCTGCGTAGGTAAACTATTCCATAGAACAGCCCCGCTATATCCAAAACTCTTTTTTAAATATTCAGTACGTGGTTTAGGAACTGAAAGATTTATATCAGCATTTCTGAGATTATAATTAGCACTAAGATTTATGTCCCTTGTTATAAATTTATCCTTTAAGTTCGGAGCTGAGTGGTTGTTTAATATTTTGAACATCAAGACCGATTTATTCATTTTATGTCTGTCGTTCAGATTTTTCCATGACATAGCATGGAGCAAATCTGTCGACCTGACATCATAATTGGCACCTGTCATAATTCTTGCCGCCCTATTTTGTAGTTTTTGTAATTTCTCTTTGAGCATGCTTCCACAATTATCCCATAAAGATGAACAATAGTCAAAATATGGGAGAACGAGAGAATTATATAAATTTTGTAGTGTTTCGGACGGTACAAACGGCTTTACTCTTTTGATGATTCCAATACCGGAGCCAACTTTCCTACATATTGTGTCTATATGATTTTCCCAGCTCATTCTTTCATCTAGTTCTACTCCCAGACATGGAAAAGAGGAATATCGAGTAACTGGTTTATCATTTATCATAACCTGTTCATTACCAACTTTGTTTTTTAAGTTATAAGGTGATCCTATAAACATTGCTTTTGTCTTTTTTGTGTGAAGTTGCAATTTATTTCGAGAGAGCCATTTGACTATATTTTCTAAATCCTGATTAAGTTTGGTTACTAGTTCGGAGAAACTTGCGGAAGATGCATATATTTGAGTATCGTCAGCATACACGCCAGGAGTTGTGTTTTTCAGACATTCTGGCAAATCATTTATATATAATAAAAACATGAGGGGTCCCAAGATAGATCCCTGTGGAACTCCGCATACAATTTCCTTAGCCAACGATGTGTGGCCATCGACAACACAAACTTGGCTTCGTTTCGTCAAATAGGATTGGAACCATTTTAGCTCAAAATCTTGAACACAAAACTGGTCTTGCATCTTCCTTAATAGGATTTTATGATCAATAGAGTCAAAGGCTTTCCTAATATCAACTGAAATTAATCCGGTTATTTCTCCATTATCCATATTTTCAAACCAATTGTCACTCATTTCTATTAATAATAAGGACAGTGTCGAATGTTTGGGCCGGAAGCCCGATTGAAAACGTGAAAGTAGAGAATTGTCTATCAGATATTGATAGAGCTGTCCAAACACTTCTTTCTCAAATAATTTGCTGATAATGGGAAGAATAGATATCGGGCGATAGTTTTCACATTTCGTACTATCTTCTGTTTTATAAACAGGTATTACCCTAGCTCTTTTCCAATCATCAACATATTTCCCAGTAGAAATTAAAAGATTAAATATATAGGTCAAGGGTGGGGCAATAATATCACAAGATAATTTCAGCATTTTGGCTGGTATTCCATCAGCCTCGGTAGCCTTGGATACTTTTAGATTTTTCAGGTTTTTTAGAATATTGGTTTCAGTAATTGTATGGAAATAGAATTTTGAATTTACACCAGTTGAATTACAATGCAAGTCTTCATAATCCGAAAGACGTTCACATTCAGCAGCGAGTATTGGGCCAACATTAACAAAATAGTCGTTTAAGTCGGTTCAGCCAATTGTTTGCGACAATATTAATTTCTGCAATATTAGATGATTTCCCACCTTTGCCCAATATAGGGTGTTTATCAGTGACCATGTTTTTTTCATGTCTTTAGCTAGGGAAAATTCCGCCTTAATTCTTGTTTGATAATATAAACAATTTTGGCCCTTTTCATTTCCGAGTTAACTTTATTTCTCTCCGATTTATATTTATCCCAGTGAACCTGGGAATTATATCTCTTTGCTCTCTTTTTATGATAGTCTCTGGATCTTATTAGTTTTTTAATGTTGGAATTTATCCAGGGAACAGAATTGTGCTTAATGCTTTTATAAATTAAGGGTGCATGTCTGTCAAGAGCTTCCAAATAAAAAGATTTCCAGACATGCCAATTGTCGTTCGGGTTCATATACTGTGTAGCTAAATACCAAGGTATTCTGGACAGTTCCTCAATAAAATCAGTTTCATTAAATATAATCCAGAAGCACCAGTAGATATAATCCAGAAGCACCACATCAACAATTTCATAAGAATAAGTACAACAGCCGGTGTATACGTAAAGGCCAGAACTTTAAGCGACCAGTTATCCATCGCAATAATCCAATTACGCCCCATTTTCGATGGTGCCAGACCAATTACCATCCCCCACTACGATCCGAGAGACTAACACAAAGTTCAGAATGGGAAACGTATTTAGACTTTGTCCATCAAATGACAACGCCCTATATGCATGGTCGACAAAAACTGACACAGTTTTTCTAACCGAAAGTTCTCCGACCATCTACCCGATCAAGGTGGTATCTGGTCGAATCCGTGAACAGATTACTGGTGCTAAACTGAGAAGTAATCCGCATAACCTGATCAACGTTACATTAGAAAACCCATTACAAGCAGCGCCGCTACCTAATTTAGTAGATACTCAAGTCAGCAATAATTCCATGACAATGTCTAGCTCAGATATAGAAATCTTACCATCTCAAGGCCTGGTGTCTACCCTTCCCAAATTTTTTCTTTCCAATGTACGATCCATATCCAATAAAGTAGATGATTTTGATGTAGTCGTCCAAAGAACTGGCATAGATTTTGCGGGAATTACAGAGACATGGTTGAATCCTAGCATCCCGGATAGCTGTATAAATATCCATGATTTTAACCTGGTTAGAAAAGACCGCTCTGGTCAACGCGGGGGTGGAGTTTGTACATTCGTAAAATCAAATATATATCAGATTAGTACATTTAAGTATATGATATATAGTATATATTAACAATTTTTAAATTGCATTGTAATATAGAATTTTTTACTATTTATAACCTTGTAACACTTAACGTCATGTAATTCAGTCTTCTGACTGCCAGATGATGTTTTTATTAAACAAACTATTCAATTCAATTCAAATTCAATTCAAATATCCCATTCGTGCCTCTTCCTGACTTATGTTGTCCAGATCACGAGAGTCTGTGGTTAAAACTTCGACCCTATCGACTTCCACGAGAATATTCCTGCATAGTTGTTGGTCTTGTATACCATCCACCACAGGCCGATAATAACGAACTGTATGACCACCTCATAACCTCGTTGGACAAAATTTTAGCATCTTACCCAACAGCAGGTGTAATTGTTATGGGTGATTTTAACCAGTTCGACTCCAAACGCCTTTGCAGAAACACGTCACTTAAACAAATTGTAAAGAAACCTACCCGTGGGAATGCAACTTTAGATTTAATATTTACTAATATGAAACGTTGTTACAATGACCCTGAAATACTCCCTGCTATTGGACAATCGGATCACATGTCAGTCCTGTTACACCCCGTTAGTAACAATCACCGCCCTAATACCATTACCAAAGTCTGGGTCAGAAAGCGGAAGCAATCAAATATGCATGCAGGCATTTGGTCGATTTCTTTTGGATCTTAACTGGAATGTACTTTCGCAGCTACCCGATTGTCAAAAAATGTGTGACCTGTTTTATGACATTATTCTCATGGGTTTGGATACAATTTTTCCCCAAAAATCTGTTAAACTTCACTGTAGAGACAAAGCGTGGATTACCCCTGAAATCAAACTCCTCATCTCCCAACGACAAAAGGCCTTTGCCTTGGGAAATACAATTGAATACAACAAATTGCGAAATAAAGTAATTCACGTCGTGAAACAGGCAAAGTCTAAATACTTCGAGTCTCAAGTGAATCATCTAAAAAATTCAAAGCCAAGGAAATGGTGGAATGCTATTAAAAACCTAGCTGGCTTTTCTTTAAAGCCTGCCTTCCATTCTGCAGAGGTGAATGGAACTATCTTGCAGGGACGAGACTTAGCACTCGCTGTTAATAACGGGTTTTTAGCCGCCACTAAATCGTTACCGCCGCTTTCAATTACTGATAAATTATCTGTGGAAGAACCTACCGTTTTGTACCCTATCTCCGTTGTTGATGTCGAATCGCGTTTAAAAGCAGTTAAATCGAATAAAGCTCCTGGTCCAGACTCTCTGCCAAATTGGATTCTCAATAACTTTTCAATGGAGATTTCAGAACCTGTGACAATGATTTTTAATGCCTCCATTAAACAAGCACAAGTTCCAATGCAGTGGAAAGAAGCAAATGTCGTTCCCGTCCCTAAGACATCCTCGGTCACGGATATATCTTCAGACCTGCGACCTATATCTCTGACCGCCACGCTCTCAAAGGTTCTTGAATCATTTCCATTTCAATGGATTATGGATACCATTAAGTCTCAGTTGGACCCAAAGCAATTCGGATCGTTAAAAGGCTCTTCTACGATAGACGCATTAATTAGCATGTTCCACTGTTGGTATTCTAACACAGACGGCAATGGCGAGACTGTTCGTGTTTTTCTGCTTGACTTTAGTAAAGCATTCGACAGAATCAACCACAAAATCCTGATAAAAAAGATGCAATTACTAAATATTGATAAATCCTTAATAAACTGGGTTATTGATTTCCTGATGCAAAGAAGACAGAGGGTGAAATTGGGTTCTTCGTTCTCTGATTGGTCCTTGGTAAATGGAGGCGTCCCGCAAGGTACAATCCTTGGCCCATTACTTTTCCTCATCATGGTCAACGATTTGGCTATTAACCACAAAGATAGATGGAAATATGTTGATGACACTAGTCTCTCCGAAACAATCGGTAAAGGTTGTCAAAGTAACCTGCAATCCGTTATTAATAATATCGATCAATGGTGCACGGAAAATGATATGATGCTTAATCGTTCTAAATGCAAAGAGCTAATTATCTCGTTCGCTAAGGACGTCCCTAATCTTCGACCATTGTTTATTAAAGATCACTGTATGTCCCCAGTTTTATCAGCAAAGGTTCTTGGTCTGTACTTTTCTTCTGATCTTAGTTGGAACTTACATGTTGAACACATAGTATACAAGGCATCAAAGAGACTTTTTTTTCTCCGAGTGCTTAAACGCAGCGGTCTTGGAGGGAGTTCTCTAATTCAAGTCTATACCACATGTATACGACCTGTGCTTGAATATGCATGCCAGGTTTGGAACTTAAACTCCCCTGACTATTTAAAGGAAGAAATCGAAAGAATTCAGAAGCGAGCCCTACGAATAATATGTCCTGACCTGTCATACCGCAAAGCCTTGGAAGTTCATGAATTATCGTTGCTCTCTCAAAGACGAAATAATTTATGTAAATCCTATTTTAAGAAACTTCTCAACCCGGAAAATAAATTGAATGAACTTATCCCTAATAAACGCGAGGACTTACGTACTTACAATCTACGTAACGATCAGCATATTAACTTAATTAATTGTAAGACTACAAGATTTAGTAAAAGTTTTATTCCTTCTAGTATCGTATCATATAATGATTCATTTTAATTGTAATATAAATTTTAGTTTTAATATACCGTATATTACTATATGTATTAGTTTTACCATGTATTTTAAATGTCAACTCTGTACAATTCAGCTCTTAGCTGCCATTCAGATTTTGTAATAAATTCAATTCAATTCAATTCAAAAATTCATTCAAATTCAAATTCAATTCAAAATTCAATTCAAATTCAAATCTTTTGAAATTTCTAACTTTGGAACGGGTTTGCCTATATTTAGGCATGGTCACTTTTTTCACTGCAAAAATTAAACTGTGATCTTCCCAAGTCAATAACACCACTATTGGAAATGTTATTGGGTTGATTGGTGAACAATAGATCAATTAAAGATGATGATGTGCTTGTGACTCTAGTTGGCTCCTTGATCAATTGCTCTAAGTTATATAATGTGCTCAGAAATATTAACTTTTTGGTACTGGAGTCTTTTGGTGTCTTAATCATATTACAATTTATGTCACCAATAACAATCAACTCCTTACTTTCAGCATCACATTTACTAAGAAATATTTCAAAGAAATCAAATAATTTCATCTCAGAGTTGGGCGGTCTGTACCATGCACTAATGAGAAATGGCCTACTTCGTGGTTTACAAATCTCAATACAAATCATTTCAAGATCATCTGAATTTAAATCCTTCCGCTCATAGCAGGAATATATCTCTCGAATATAAACAACCACTCCACCCCCAAATCTATTGCGATCTTTTCGAATCATATTATATCCTGGGATATTTATTTCACTATCTTTTACTGAATTATCAATTTTAGATTCGTTTATAGCAAAAACGTTAATTTCAGAATCGGATAACATCAGTCGAAGTTCATCAACATGTCTTAAGAGACTATTAATATTTAAGCTTGCTATTTTCAGCCCCCTTAGTTTTTAATTTTATGCAAATAAGAGTCTTTTTTACCTTCAGAGTCAGGCATCGTATTGTTTATCGATGAGTTCGCTTCTTTGACGTCTGGGGCATGATCAACCTTAACAGCTCTCCCAGTTGTCGAAGTTCCTTCGGAAAACCCCCATCACTTGATCGTGAGCTAGTTCCTCTAATAAATTTAATGAAGTGAACAGCCAGTAGCGCCGAACCTTTCGCATTAAGATGTAGCTTGGACCCATTCAGGCAAGTCGCATCTATGTTCCCATTTTCAATATAGGTATAGCCCTCTTTTGAGCATAGATCCTTTAATAACTCATTCGTTTTTTGTGTCTTTAATGTTACATCAATATCCTCTCTCGTTATAAGGCTGGATATCGCGATTCTAGCTTCCTTAAACGTGCTCTTTATTCTGGAACTTAGAAGCTGAATATTATCGAAGCATTCTTTGCTAGAGTCGGTGATTATGTTGTTAGTACCAGCGTGTATAATTACTTCTGTGGGAGGAGAGTGGACATGGGCCGATTGAAACTCGTTTGCAGTTTCCTCTGCTCTCTTACCTGGATATGTTAACTTACGAACTGAGCTTTTTGAAAGTTTGTGTGGATTTATATCTTTAATCATTGAATCACCAATTAGCAAGATGTTAGGTTTAAATTTGCCATCTTTAAATTTTCCACCTACATCAATAGGGTTTTTTTCATCCTTAGATATTGTAGTTGTGTTTCGTACCGGGTCTTTATGTTGTCTAGCCTCTGATTGATCCAGATCTGATGCAGATTTGTTTACTTCTTCTTCGTGGTCACTAACGCTGAGAACTTCGAACTGGTTCTTTGACTCATATGATATAGTTGTATTTGGTGTTATGGATACATTTTCGCTACGTTTTTTAACTTTTGCGAATTCTCGCTTTTCTCTGTTGCTCTTATCAAGGTCTTCTTGTAGCGTTCTTGCGGCAGCTCTTAGATTCTTGTTCTCAGATTCCAGGTCTTCAATTTTGTTTTTTTCTGCTAGTGATACTGATTCTCGCTGCATTAGCTTCAGGGCAGTTATGAGACTCGATTTTTCGTCCTGAAGTTCTATAACCTTAGCTCGTACTTCAGACAGAGATTGAAATAAGTTCTTGTTTTTCTCCTTTAAGTCCTCATTCTCTCTCTGTTAAGTTCATACTTTTCCTTCTTAAGGTCATTAACAGTTTCTTCAAGTATCAGTATACCGTAAGCAGCATTTTCTTTATTCTCCTTTATCGTTGAAATTTCTTCCGCTAGAGCATCTAGCTTTCCAGTTTATTTCATAAAATTCTGGGGATTTATTGTAGTTTGCGTCGTTTGTGTTGGTTGAGTAACTTTGACCATTGATTAGCATTTCTATAGCATACTACGATTACGATTAGCATTTCTATAGCATACTACGATTGCGATTACTACGATTTCCCAACACTATCATCCATACTACGATTATGATTAGCATTTCTATAGCATACTACGATTACGATTAGCATTTCTATAGCATTCTACGATTGCGATTACTACGATTTCCCAACACTATCATCCATACTACGATTATGATTAGCATTTCTATAGCATACTACGATTGCGATTAGCATTTCTATAGCATACTACGATTACTACGATTTCCCAACACTATCGTCCATACTACGATTATGATTAGCATTTCTATGGCATACTACGATTACGATTACTACGATTTCCCAACACTATCATCAGTTGAAAGAGCTGCCGCCACGAGCTATTTTCAATTATAGAACTGTCAAAATAATGTCGAAACAACAAAACACAAGACAAATTGCTATCTATTAACCCCCCCCCCCCAGTCAAACGTGGATGAGAGTTGACGAGTGTTGCAACTCTTGCTCGCGTTTGACTGCCAACTCCCATGACTCCCATGCACTCTAACTCATAAACTCTGGGCTGGTTCAAATTCTGATATGAGTTGATCCTGTTGATGAGAATTTGCGCTACGCGGGTGGTAATATCTACTGAGTAGGCAACTCTTCATCAACTCTCATGCAACTCTTGTTCTCGTTTGTCTGGGGCATTAGAGTACAAGCAGACAACTAAAGCTAAACTAACGTGCTCTTTACCTTCGTTGGTCATATAGTGTGGTGACTGGTTCAAATTACTTGCTGTTGCAATACTAGACATCAAGGGACGCCTCAAATGATTTACAACTGCTCTCATGGTTGGAAAATAGCCAACAGCTCTGGATTGCTTCAAAATCTAAACAATTAACAATTATATCTATCATTTCCAATATGTACAGTGGCCCCCAAAGCAACAAATGCCCTTAAAATTTCTTAGTTGATACAAGATTGCTTATCTGAGAATATAATGAATGTTGTGGTTTCCCACGTTTACGATTCCACTCGTGTAACGTTAACGGGTTCGAATCCCAGCCGCGGTCAAGTAGAATTTTCTGCTTGCCCGGTTTGGTATATACACTCGTCTGAAAACAACTCAAAAACCGCTACATATATATATATATATATATATATATATATATATATATATATATATATATATATATATATATATATATATATATATATATATATATATATATATATATCTTATATAGATATATAAACCATATCTTATATAGATATGGTTTATACAATTTCTATGTATATATATGGAAACTGTTTGTCAATGAGTACAATAGAGAGGTGTCCATATTATGTAATCTGTTTCTATCCTAGAATACATATAGATATTAAGTACTAGAGAAATTAATTTTGATGCGGAGCTCTTTTAGTTTTCAAAATAATGCTGCTTTTCTAGAAAAACTGATTTTCTAATGAACCAATATTTAACCAAATGGCAAATATAGAACAACACGTTTGCATCGAATTGTTGCAGAAAATCAAGCGTTTGCATTGAAAGGATGTTGTTTGAAATCTGATGTCTTGAAGGTCTTTTATAAAAACAGTTCACATAATGCAACCTTCTTATAACTGTAATTGGCACGTTTTATAATATTAAATTGAAGTATTGATCATGAGTACAGCGAGGTAGTACACACTCCATATGACACAATACTGCCCGCACTTCTCCAAAGCCCACTCATATGCTCCAGCAGTCTCTTGTGCAATCTATATATATTCTTGTGAATCTCAGCTTGTGCAAGTTTGTTTGTCTATCCGCAGTTTTAAAGTCTAGCTCTACCTTTTGTCCAACCAACCCTTTTCGTATGACTGGACATGTCCAATCCCAAAAAGTTGATGTTTAACAATCAACATATTCTTATTCACGAAACCAAAGCTGAATATAAACAACACTTTAAAAATAAAAACCCCACCTGCAAGGACGATCCCCAACTATTTTATGTGGCCTTAAACCTCGGTCAAACGAGGATGAGAGTTTAATAACAATAGTTGATGAGAGTTGCAACTCTGGCTCGCGTTTGACCAGCAATTCTCATAATCATCGACTCTCATCAACTTTGAACTGGTTCAAATCCAGTCAACTCTCATACAAATCTTGTTCTCATTTGACCGGGCATCAGAGTTGAGTATCCAGTCAACTCTCATGTAAACTCTCGCTTCTCATCTCTCATTAACCCTCATTATTGCTTGACCAGGGTTTTAATCTGTGGGATTTTTAGTGACTTTATTGGAAATGTTAGGATTTTAGATTTTGGGAATTTCTAATTTGGCAGAATTTGGAGATTTTTCAAAAGATTTTTTTAGTTATGGGAAATTAGAGTAATACACCCCCTGCCTTCATGGTGTTATTGGTATTTAAAACAATAGAAATATCCCAAATTGGGATATTATGTGCACCAATCTTTTCCTGATCTATATTTGTCAAAGTAACCACTGATGTGGTAACCAGTAACTCCTATAGCATTGTACAGCAGCTGATGAAGTAATGGCCGCTATCAAGAAGCTTGCAGTACGTGCTGAAAACAATGGTTGCACGAGTAGAACTGCATAACATGCAACAAGACCGGGATGAGCCAGTTCGACATTTTGAGGCAAGGTTGTGTGGCCAAGCCAACATTTACAAGTTTGCTATTACTTGCCCTACTTGTACCGTTGATCTCAACTGCACCGAGCAGATCCTACGCGACATTGCGACCCGCGACCTTGCATGCAGACCATGAAATCCAGCTGGATCTCCTAGGCGACAAAAACCAAGACATGTCTCTAGAAGAAGTCATCCAATTCATTGAGGCAAAAGAAGCCAGAAAACGGTCAGCCGGTCGTCTACAGGAAGCACAATCAATGAATGCCACCCGCAGTCAGTATTATCAAGCCAAATGAGATGGACTTAAGTCCCAACATCTCACCACCAAAGAGACATGCTACTATTGTGGACAAAATGGTCATGGCAAACGTGCTTCAAAATTCATCCGAAAGAATGCCTGCCCTGCTTACGGCAAAACATATGGGCATTGTGGTCGACCAAACCATATAGAAACTGTTTGTATGCAGAAAACCAAACCCAAACCACCATTGCCTCAGAAAGCAAGCAAATAATGATCAGGAAGGCGCCATCTTCGATGGCATATCGATAGACCACCACCTTTACAACCAATTGAATGACTGCTGGGTCCGCCAATCATCAAAACCACAACCATCCAAAGTGTACTCACACAACCATCCAAAGTGTACTCACATCACCATGCAACAGCCCACTGCGCCAGAAACCACCGCCTCGACCTACACAACCACCCTTCCCTGCCAACATTGCTAATCGAGCACACCTCCAAAAGTGGCTCCTCGACTACTACGCCACCAGTACCTTCAATACATGTGAACATCAGCTCCTCCCACTTATACACGGCCCACCAATGCGGCTTATGGTCAACCCAGATGCCACCCAGTAGCACACCATACCCAGTCCTTGAGACAGTACCAATTGGCGAACCCATCACCTGGTGTCATCGAATGGTTGTCTGCACTAAAACGAATGGCCAGCCTCGCAGGACAGTTGACCTCCAAGCCGCCTTAAACCTACATGCTGCCAGCGAAACCCATCACACGCAAAGCCCGTTCCACCAGGCTAGATCCGTGCCAACCAACAAGAAAAAAACCATCTTCGACTGTTGGAATGGCTACCATAGTGTTGCCATACACCTTGACAACCGCCATCTTACCACTTTTATAACCTCATGGGACCGATTTCGCTACGAGATTGCACCCAAGGGTACATTTTATCATTGCATCGATTGTCTCGGACATCCCAGACAAAACGAAATGTATTGATGATGCACTTCTCTGGGCTGAAAACATCGAAGGCAGTTTTTTCAAGCAGTAGACTGACTTGACACTTGCGGACACAATGGCATAATCCTGAACCCCGAAAAATTCGTATTTGGACAGGACACAGTCGAGTTTGCTGGCTTTGCAATCACCCCCAAACACGTCCGCCCATGCCAGAAATACCTTGCTGCCATTCTCAACCTCCCACGACCGACCAACGTCACTGACATGCGCTCTTGGTTTGGCCTAATAAATAAGGTCTCTTATGCATTTGCTGCCGCAGACCGAATGCTATCCTTGCACAAATCATCCAAACCTGGCTCACAATTCACATGGACGGAAGAGCTAAATCAACTCTTCGAAGAATCCAAGAAGGTGATTGTTAACGAAATTGAACACGGCGTGCAGATCTTCGATAAATCAAAGCCCACTTGCTCGCTACTGACTGGTCGAAAGATCGGATAGGCTTTTGGCTATTTCAGAAACACTGTGATTACCTGATGAGAGGCCTTTTGGCTGCAAAACTGGCTGGCAGGGTTTTTTCAGGGACTTTTTAGGATCGTAAAACGGCCCCAAAAACTCAATCTTGAATTGAGTAAACTCAATCTTCTCACCAAAAGATTTAGTGCAGTAAAAATGAAATTGTTTGAGTTAAATTCGTGACGTGTGGAAATGAGATTTCAGTTGGAAACCAGACAATCAAGAAAAAATGGCTGGAATTCATTTCACAACACAAGAAAAAACAACGCATTCGCCATCTTTACCCAGTTTATAGTGTCTGCTTTAACACATTGTGTCTCAACTACACTTATTGGGTACAGGTGTCAGCTTCCCGCAGCTGCCGCACACCCCAGCTGTTCAGCTAAACTCAATCTTCTCTGCAAAAACGGACCCAAGAGAAAATCCTGGAAAAAAAGCTAGCTGGAAAATTACCTGGTTGGAAGTCGTTTAACCCACACCGCGAAATCCCGCTATGCGCCCATCGAAGGCGAGCCCTTTCCAGTGGTCGACGCACTCGGCAAAGCTCCCTTCTTTGTACTGGGCTGTGTCAACCTTATCATAGCTGGGGATCACAAACCCCTCTAAAGTTTAAGGTATCGAGACATTTCCAACATCCGTCTTCGCAATCTCAAAGACGCTCCAATACCGCTTCCTCATGGTCCATGTCCCAGGCATCAAACACAAAACCGCCGACGCGCTCTCACATCATTCATCTGGCACAAACCGCAATCCTGAAGCCATGCCCATCCCCGATGACGTAGCCGCCGTACCCTTGAACCCGACACACCGCTCAATCACTGCCACCATCGAGAAGCAACTGCTATCATCTGCCATCAAATCAACTCACTCAATAGCCGTAACATGGGACCGCGTCAAAACAGCAACAGCGAGCGACACAACAATGGAGAAGCTCCTTTCTACCATTACAGTAGGCTTTCCCCGAGTTTCGCCATGAACTCCCCCCTGATTTACAGGAATTTTTCCAATTTCGTGAACACCTCTATGCCATCGATGGGGTTATCCTATGCAAAGCTCGCATTGTTATACCCTCATCCCTAAGAAGTCACATCTTATCCATCCTCCATTCGGCACACCAAGGCATCACCTCAATGACCTCTCGTGTCAAGGCAACCGTATTCTGGCCTGGCATACCACTAGCAATTCGAGCCATAAGAGAACCCTGTCAACACTGCAACCGAATGGCCCCATCTCAACAAAACCCCCCTCCCACACCCATACTCCACCAAGCTACCCATTTCAACTCTTATGCACTGATTACTCCCATTACCAAGGTGTCAATTACCTCGTGCTCATAGATCAGCACTCCAATTGGCCTATAATAGAGCGTTGCAAAGACGGGGTAACCGGATTAATCCACTGCTTACGACGTATCTTCGTCACATTTGGAATCCCATATGAGCTAGCAACCGACGGTGGACCTGAATTTACTGCCACATCAACACAAGATTTTCTCAAAACTGTCAAACCGTCCGTCGCATACCCTCACTCAAACTGCCAGGTTGGTGTCAAAACAGTTAAGCACCTAATAACCAAAACCCCTGGCCCAAACGGTACCCTTGCGAATTGCTATCCTCCAGTACCGAAATACACCCGATCCCACCACAAAACTCTCACCAGCAGAATGCATCTTTGGACGACTGATCAAAGATTTCATCCCTATTGCCCCCAGGCATTACCAATCCCACCCTACCTGGGAAGATACCCTTGTGACCCACGAACAGGCACTCTGCAACCGTCATATGCAAATGGTTGTCCGAGCACACACGTCAACTCCCATCACTGAAAGTTGGGGATCAAGTCCAAATACAGAACCAAATTGGCCCCCACCCAAAAAAATGGAATAAAACAGGTTTAGTAATAGAAGTCCGCCAATTTGACCAGTACGTAATACGTTTGGACGGATCAGGCCACATAACACTCCACAATTGGAAATTCCTATGCAAATTCACTCCAGTTCAACAGCGGCAACCATAGACGGATTTTCTGGGGGGGTGCAGGGGGGGGTGCAGGGGGGGGTGCTACCCCCCCCCCAATATTAGCTATACTCCCCAAACAAAAAGTCCACCCCTCATAGACGGATTTTCATATTTTTACTGGGGTGGTGCCAGAAATTTTAGGGGGGGGTGAGCCGTGAGCAGGTGACTGAAGCAACACAAAGTGTCACCAAACCCCAGTAAGGTCTATATTCTAGGGACGGAGCACTAGAGCCGCGAGGGGGGAGTCTAGAGAGCAGAAAACAAAGTATCCCAGGACAAATTTGAAAAAATCATGATTTGTAGCTTCGAAAAAAAGTTTTTTGAAGTTGTCATATCAATGGATTTGGCATGTCCGATTGTCTGTTGAGACTTGAGAGAGTTAAAGACTTAAAGTTAAATGAACCTGTAAAAGTGTAAAGTGTATACCCAATACACAATATGCTTTTACTTTTATAAAGTCATTGACATTGTGTTGTTTGAATCCGAGTACAATTTATGATGCAACTTGAACTACCATACTGTACTGTACATAATTGATATTTCAAAACTTTTACTTAAATTTAAAAAAACACTAAACTTTTACTTAAAAGCTTTTACTTAAAAACTTTTACTTAATTTTACTTAAAAACTTTTACAAGCACAATTGCACTGATGATTGTCTGATTAGACTCATTACGAGTCATTCATTGGTATAAAATAAGTAATTGGACAAGTACTGGTGTAAGACATTGTGTAACCTAAATAATGAGGACCAGTAGTCCAAATTTGGTAAACCTTTTATATTTATTTACTCGGACTCCTATGATGAAAATGTACGCAAAAAAAACAAGGGAAACTACGATTAATTAGATAGAAACTAAAATACGTGGGAATTTTTATGGGACACAATAAAAGGCTAGGATATAAGAGCGAGAGATTGAACAGGGTTGCCTTTCCTACTCAAATCTTTCCTACTCAAATTCAATCTCTCGCTGTTATATCCTTGCCTTTTCTCGCTTTTTTTTAGTTTCTGTCTAATCGTAGTTTCCCTAGACATGTTCACCATAGGAGTTGGAGTAAAGAAATAAAGGATAAGCATTTTTGGACTACTGGTCCTCTCGTTATTTAGGCCACACAATGTCTTACACCAGTACTTGTCCAATTACCTATTTTATACTAAATAAAACTTTTTTTGGAGGGGTGGCATAGACGGACCGATTTTCTGGGGGGTGCTACCTCCCCCCCCCAATATTAGCTATAATCCCCCCCAAACAAAAAGTCCACCCCTCCAAAAAAAGTTTCAACCCTCCCCCCCCCCCAATATTCGGCATAATAAATAAATACTTAAATAGTCCACTTTTATTTAGTATAAAATAGGTAATTGGACAAGTACTGGTGTAAGACATTGTGTGGCCTAAATAATGAGAGGACGAGTAGTCCAAAAATGCTTATCCTTTATTTCTTTACTCCAACTCCTATGGTGAACATGTCTAGGGAAACTATGATTAGATAGAAACTAAAAAAACGAGAAAAGGCGAGGATATAACAGCGAGAGATTGAATTTGAGTAGGAAAAATTTGAGTAGGAAAGGCAACCCTGTTCAAATTCAATCTCTCGCTCTTATATCCTAGCCTTTTATCGTGTCCCATAAAAATTCCCACGTATTTTAGTTTCTATCTAATTAATCGTAGTTTCCCTTGTTTTTTTGCGTACATGTTCATCATAGGAGTCCGAGTAAATAAATATAAAAGGTTAACCAAATTTGGACTACTGGTCCTCATTATTTAGGTTACACAATGTCTTACACCAGTACTTGTCCAATTACTTATTTATACCAATGAATGACTCGTAATGAGTCTAATCAGACAATCATCAGTGCAATTGTGCTTGTAAAAGTTTTTAAGTAAAATTAAGTACAAGTTTTTAAGTAAAAGCTTTTAAGTAAAAGTTTAGTGTTTTTTTCAATTTAAGTAACAGTTTTGAAATATCAATTATGTACAGTACAGTATGGTAGTTCAAGTTGCATCATAAATTGTACTCGGATTCAAACAACACAATGTCAATGACTTTATAAAAGTAAAAGCATATTGTGTATTGGGTATACACTTTACACTTTTACAGGTTCATTTAACTTTAAGTCTTTAACTCTCTCAAGTCTCAACAGACAATCGGACATGCCAAATCCATTGATATGACAACTTCAAAAAACTTTTTTTCAAAGCTACAAATCATGATTTTTTCAAATTTGTCCTGGGATACTTTGTTTTCTGCTCTCTAGACTCCCCCCTCGCGGCTCTAGTGCTCCGCCCCTAGATTATAGACCTTACTGGGGTTTGGTGATACTTTGTGTTGCTTCAGTCACCTGCTCACGGCTCACCCCCCTAAAATTTCTGGCACCACCCCAGTAAAAAATATGAAAATCCGTCTATGGCGGCAACCCCAACATACTATCGCTAAGGATTTACGGTATCTGCCAACCCCACAGACCAAAGCTCCTGAACCAATAGTGCACACTCCACCAGCAGAGCCGCCAAATATCCCACCACATCCCTGGTCCCTCATACACCCCAGTCCCTATCAATACCATCTACATCAAACCACATCACGCTGGAGCAAACCTCTACCCCCACTAGTCAAGCATCTGAAAAGCCTAGCAAACCCAAGAAGCTACCCCTAGCTCCACAACATCATAGGCGTACCGGGCGGGGGGGGGTGGGGGTGGTAGCCCCCCAGTTTTTTGGGCAGTCGGGCAATATTCGATTAACAGTCGGGCAATTTTGGTTTGTTATAAAAATAAATCGGACAAATTCTGTCAATTGTTTCGAAAATTTAGTCAATTTTGTGGCAAATTTAGTGTTTTTTTGGAAAATTTATGTGATGCTCCGAAAAATTTTGGTATGTCCGGAAAATTTTTTTAACCCCTTAAATGGTACACTGACCGAAATTTTTTGGGCGACGGGGGGGGGGATGGGAAGGTCGCCAAAATAAATTTTTCGGGAAAAATTTAAAATTTTTTGGTACTAGTCGGACACAATCACGAAAAGTCGGGCAATTTTACGAAAAAAATTGCTCTTTTCTTTCCGCCCCCCTAATTTTTTCCTTCCGGTACGCCCATGCACAACATTTACAGGATTGGGTCGTTCCAGAAAAGATCCATATTCCCCCCACAGAGGAAATTTCTGCCGTCCGGAGGGGGAGGGGAGAAAAAATTGTTTCTGATAATAGTAAATGTATTAGGACATCCAAAGGGGGTAGGGGGGTTACAACAAAAATGGACTCCAGGAATAGTGAACTAAACCTGTTATCATATAAATGTGCAGTTCATGTTGAATTAGTTAAAGTATTTAATGCATTGCTCCCTCTCAATCAATAAATACTTGGGGGGGGGGGAGGTAGAGAATAGTTTATTATTATTATGGTTAATTAGGAGACACTTCATTGAAATAACATAAAGTACATCGCTGGGCTTCTCCATCATTCATGGAGGTTTATAATTATGAACATTTATGGAGCAAATTAATGTTATTATGTTTGTTAATTTAACTCAAAGAAATAGATGTACTCTTATCTAGTTTTGACAAAGAATATAGACCCATACATTAAGCGTTAGCACTCTCCCCTTGACAAGCAAAATCGTCCATATTCAATTATTCATGTATTGTTACCACAAATAATGTCGAATCGACATTATTATTTCATCCACACACCCACCCCAGATAACGTTGATCAATTTTCAGTCGTATTTTGACTGCTAAAGTCACAATTATTGCACTTTACTACCGTCATTAGCTGGGATTGTATTTTGATACAATATTTAAACAATATACGGTATTCGGATACTGGGATGATTACTTTGGAAATTAATTGTCAAATTGCCATGAGATAACGTCAACAAGTTCACATAAAAACCCACCCACAGACCCACTCAATCATAATGTCGATTCAACGTTATTTGTGGCAACATGCCAGACTGCAGAGTAGGGCAATTGCGCCCCCAATATCTGTTACGTCACAAATTTTAGCGCCCCCGAAATATATTATGCAACAATTTCCATGCATTATCCGCCCATCGATATGGGTAACATTCTTGAACTGGGAATCTTAAAAAAGCGTGTATATTTTCCTGCGTATATTATTGATATTAACACATGCAGTTCTTCAATATAGTCTTCAATGCCAAAGGTTGCCTATTAAAAGGCAGAAGTTAACAGAACTTGATGGTGTAATGGTATATTGGTGTTCATAATATAACTTATCTAGTTATTTACAACTATTTATGTGTGACGGCAGTGAGTCTCACCGTGAATACAGGTTCGTTACAAAAATTCTAAAATGTCAGAAATTGTCGGGGGCTTATTATTTATTTCCCGCGTGTCTGCACATAAATTAAGAAGCGTGTCTTCTGCAATCTAGTAAGTGCCAGCTGTGTATTTTATGCTGATTTTGATTACTTGATGTTACTGGATGTTGATGTGATTTTACCATGCCGCAGTCGCACCCGAGTTGACTTGCAAAGAAAACAAAAAAGATGCAAGACAAATTAAGCCATTTTCTTCTTGTTTCAGCAATGACTGCCCTTTGGGAAGCTAGCCGCCCAAAGGTCGCCCCTGAGTCCGCCCTTGGGACATCTTTGCGCCCCTGCCCCGAGATTTTTCAGCTTTCCGCTCCCGAGATCTCGGCGAAAACGGACGTACTCTGCAGTCTGGGCAACATGAATATGGACGTGGCCCCTAAGCGGCTAAGCCAAAAGGCTATTTGTAAATACCTAAAAAGAAATTAAGTAAATACCTTATAATTTTTTAATCAAAAACGGCGAATTTAAACGAAAATCCCAAAACGCACACATATCATACGTGCAGTCTTGCATGTGTCAACATTAGTGAGCTTAAGCAAGTGACGTTTTTGACAACACGGACGGCATGAGTAACGTCAGAAGACTGGGTCAAGGGCTGTGATTGGTGAAAAACGTCAACTTTACTTCCGGTCGACGTCCGTGTTGTCAAAAACGTCACTTGCTTAAGCTCACTAATAAATGGTCACTGACCGCTATCAAATACTCCAGCGTAAATGTTTGGATATAATGTTGAATAGTTTTCAATTCTTTCAGTTTGAACCATTTTTAAAGAATAAGATAAAGGAGTAGAGTTTTACTTATATATGAGTGGCTAATATATATTTTTTTAATAACAAGAGTGAGAGAAGAATAGAATTAAATAACTGTTCATTTCATTTTCATGAATCATGATATTTAACATGATCTTCTAAAAGATAATGTCATCAATTTATATTTATTATTTTCTAACTTAAAAATATAAATTTAATATTTACAAAAAACTCACATTGGCTGCCATATTTTAAACAGCTTCTGTTCTTCTCAATTCATACAAATCCAAAAAGAATGGGAAAATGTACGTTGCCTCTTTTTATCCGCCATTCCGCCATAGTTGTTTTGATCGATCATGATTTGATTTCATCATCCAAAGTCCAAATCCAAACTTCCGGAGTTCCGAGACTAGCGTACGAGGATTTCCGACCGTCTATCATCGTTTGAAAGATGGTATTACACCCGTTTTCAAAATTACGCGACATCCTCGAAAAATACTCCCACTTCAAATGTCAGTTTTATGTCACAAGAACTGCTAAAAATAGCAAACGTAAACAAACTGTCTAAACTGAGACATTTTAAACCGTATTTAATACCAAAACTGAACAAAAATGAGTCAGATAACTTAGATATACAAACTAAAGCACAATACAAACCATCACAACAGAAATATGTCCCGTGAATGACTTTTAAAGTTTGAAAAATAACAATTTATCCTGGGATTTAGCTGTCAGTATAAAACACGCGCGCTAGACTATAACGGTGATGTTATGATATTGTTTTGCTTGAAGTTTACTATAATTCTCACTAAAATATCTTGAAAATCATTGTAAGTCTGTTTATATAAAACATACAAAGCATATACATCGACAAGGAACCGCAAAACTCAAAGTTTGAACTTCGTGATCGAATGACATAAAACTGACATGTCAACTCTAGCATTTTCGTCCTTGGTCGCGTAATTTTGAAAACGGGTGTAATGGACAAAAAGCCGAATAAATTGCGTTACAGTAAAAATTTAGACTTGGTTCAAGTTCAAGACTGTCTCGGGAGAAAAGTAGGGAGAGACGGACTTGGGACATTTGCAGCATTTCGAATGTTACATTGTTACTTGCAAAAATTGGCGCGAAAATTTGTTGTTGTTGTCAACTCGCAAGCCACGCCTCCGTAGGTATTTTTGGAGGGCTTGCAAATGTCCCAAGTTGGTCCCAAGTCCGTCTCTCCCTTAGGGGCCGCTGAACCAGGGGGTGGGTAATGGGGGCATGTGCCCCCCCCCACTTTTTTTAAAAGTGAAAAAAGTGTCCATTTTTCTGGGCTAAAGTGGCCCATTTAAAGAACGAAAAAAGTATTTCTTGAATGAACACCTTCTTTTGCTGGAAAGAAAGTGCCCTTTTGCAGTAGTAAAGACACTGTAAAAGGCCGGCCATTTTCGACGTAGTAGAGCAGGGGTCTTCACCCCTTTTTTTCGGCGACCCAAACCCAAGCTTCATAGGTGTCCCGCGACCCTGAACACTGCCAATAAAACTTTCGATAATTAAAAACATTATGGCTTTTCACCGAAAGCTTCCGAGTGTATGACGACGACTCTACTTTGGAAGACGACGTGCGCCGAAGGCGCGCCGAGTGGTGCTAAGCCATAATGTTTGAGTTACATGAAGTAAAAGGTATTATATCTAAAGCTTTACCAGTTTACCTGTTTACACGGCAAAAATCATCATGTTGTTGCAAGTTGTCAACAAGTTGCTGCAACTTGGTTCTGAACAGGATGCTGCAATATTGTGCGGCCCACTTGCAGCAATGTTGTTAACAATATTGTTCACGCTTGTTCGAACAATGTTGTTGACGGCTGATGAACGAACAAGGCCTGAACAACGTTGTTGGAACAACTGAGATCAACCTGATATCAATGATGTTTTATATTGTCAACAACTGCGAACAGTCTTGTTTTATCAATACGTAAACAACCTGATATCAATCGGTTTCGACGCTGTTATTCGTGGCCATTTTCCAGGGGGGAAAGAGAAATTTAAAGGCACAGTTCAGCCTTTTGAATGATGGTTTTTAAGGCGCATTACAACCGAATTGAAAAAACTAATTAGGAAAATCAATTAAGCACAATTCAAGATCAGTGATTTCAATGTTTTTAACATTTTTAAACATTTCTAATGTTTTTTAACATTGAGTTCACTGATTTTGAATTATGCTTAATTGATTTTCCTAGTTAGTTTTTCAATTAAAAGTCTTGTAATGCGCCATAAAAACCATCACTCAGAAGGCTGAACTGTGCCTTTAAATAAGCACACAAACAGACAAACTTCGCTTCTTGATATGCAATTCAGTTTATTTTGAAATAAGAAAATACAGATTAGTGAACAAATGCAAACTAAAGAGATAATTACAGTAAAAGTACAAAGGTAAGATGACTATAAACTATTTTATATGCAATTAAGGTTTATAAAATACTAAGTACTATTAATAAATCTAAATACTTCATAGTGTTAAGTGTTTTGACTTTTGAGTTCATATTAAATACTGGTAAACAATGGCAGTATTTTAGCAAAAGGTAGTGCAACACTGCAACCTCTATAATTATTATTTAGGTATTGTCAGGATGGAATTTGAATCTGTTGGAGCAAGTCTATCACAGAGATTTTATGAACCATGCATGCAATTTGTACATAATCATATATTTGCCCATTATATTTATAAACTGACAGTTAATAATTAATCTTTCACAGACTAATAAAATCATCTGGGGCCGGTAGTTCAAAGGCTTTCACGGGTTTCAAACAACCGGGCCCAGATGATTTTATTAGTATATGTGAAAGTGTAATAGTATTAACTGTCAGTTTATAAATATAATGGGCAAATTAGAGATACAGGAGTATATAAAATTATTACTAAAGTAGGCTCATTGCCAATTGATGGATTAAGTTAACATAATTAATAAACTATAGATGGTTTTGTTGCATCTCACTCGATGGAAATTTTAATGTTGGGTTTTGTTGATGGATAAATCGAGTACTTAATAATAGTGATGGGCGATACCAGGATTTTTAATTCGATACCGATACCGATACTTTTAAAATCGGTATCGGCCGATACCGATACCTATTTCGATACCAAAATGAACACATAATTTCAATTTTCGATACTGGAAGTGAGTACTTAAATTGCTAGTATTGGCTATTTTCGATACTTGCCGGTCAGTGGAAAAACATTTTACTTTACTGTATGTAACCTAAATAAAACTATAAGTAAACCAAAAGTCCGAAACGTAATAAATATACTCTATACTTGACTTGGCGCACCACATTCGGAATATTAACAGTTATTTTAGTTGTTCATTAAGTCTTATTCAAACAAGAAGTGAAATTAAACATGTCGTTTATAAAAGGGTGCAAGTATCGAACGATACCACGTCAGTAATCGATACCGATACCGCTGTTTGTGGTATCGCTGGTATCGAATACCGAGTACTCGGTATCGCCCATCACTACTTAATAATTTGAATTAAAATATGGACCTAACCAGGCCCTTATTGCCTGAATGGCATCTTATTCAAATAATCATTTAACTTGAAATAAAGGGATCTCCCTCAATTGATTTAGCCTGCAGAGGGCCAACCCCATTCCTGGATCACTTAACCTGAAATTCAGGCCCTACTTTCAAATTTCTGTCTGCATCCTTTTGAATGTTCAATATTTTTAACCTTTAACATTATAATGATAATGATTATTCAATTAAAGTCAGCAATTTCTTTTTCATCCTGAGAACATCCAGTTAATTCAGTCCTCCTGAACTTGGTTGACACTCCTTAGCAGTGATATTTCTGTAGATTTGCCATTATTTTATTCCAGATATGAACTCACAGGCCCTATAAATTATGATTAAATACATATAGTGCCATTAATTTACAAAATGGACCTTTGCAATGTTTATGCATGCACTAGTCAATTGAAACCCCTAACCCCGGGACAGGGCGGGGAATTAACAGGGGAATGGCCATGGATTAACACGGTCTTAATGCAGATTTCCCCCAGGGTACAGGGTAATAAATAACAAATCAATTTATTAGCCAGGACAATTAATTCCCAAGTCATGAAAATTTCCCAAGTCATGAAAATTTGCAAAGTGTTGGGGCCATAGGGACAGTAATTTTAACAGTCAATATTCTCCCGGTAGCAGCTAGGAATTTAAATGTCCAAAATTTAACATTGTCAAAATGTTAATTTCCCCTCCCTATCCCGGGGGTCGGGGTTTCAATTGACTAGTGCATTATGGTGGGATGCAGCCCCAATTGTATGTTTCCCACCATATTTTACATGGCTCATGCCATATAACTTCAGTACATGGTCATTTTTGGATCCATGCCTGGGACATATCATAATCTTGAATCTAATTTGGGTATTCAATCATGTTTAATAGACATAGGCAGTCCACATATGGACTGGTCATGCTATATGTCTAAGTGCATGGCTATTGCCAAAATAGCCTCCATCTACACAGACCACAACAAAGGTATAAAAATTACTTACCAAGTGATCACCCATTTATATAATTTGACATATTCATAAATCTTTATTTTTATACTTAAGTTTACACTACAAAAAGGATAAAAATGAGACAATAATTACATTTGAGCATAATAATGGTCATAATTATCCCCCATAGCCATGTGATAAAATCATAGCTACCTCCTTCATACCTTCCATGACAATTATAGTCACCTGCTTAACCAGGAAATAAAACTATGAGGAAATATGAGAAATGGCTAATTATTTAACTGTATGCACTCTTACCTACCTACCTATAATCTATCCATCACATATTATATGCAGTAAATACATCATTCTTGGTGTGTAAACTGATCAAATATTTGGTTGACCTTGTTAAAACACAATAGGAATTGTTTATATATAGCAGTGATCAAAATTACAAACAACAATAGGGACGGAAGGGGCGAAGGACATTTGGAAAAATTTCAACAATATTTTGAGAATTAAATGTTTTGTTTATATTACGGCTTTTTATTACAGTATGACCGTGGTTTCTTGTTTATATATACTGAAAATATCGAGAAAAATATCAAAATGCAATACCTATATAAAAGTACTATAAACTTTGTGCGTGTGCATTTCTTCGTGTACTATGAAAATGACTAAAATTAAAAGGTCGCGTTGTTTTAAGCTTTTACAACTAACCTTACCTCAAAACAAGACACTTACCAAGTTATTTTCTTCAGTATTTTCCCCTCAAATGCTCAATCTTCAGAAAAAACCACAAAGTTTAAACGACATTTATTTTGCTGTAAAATCCCGTTTGATTTCTTGCTCTCGTGATATTCGTGGCATTCGTCCGTTTTGCATCCCAGCGGTTCGCAACAACCAATAAAAACACGTTTTCGTGTTGTTCAAATCATTATTTTACCGTCTATTTATAACAATGCTGTTCACGGTTGTTCGAACAACTAAAAACAACTTGTTCTTTCATCAATGTTGTTCACGCCTGTTCGAACAATATTGTTGACGCCTGATGAATGAACAACGCTGAACAAACATTGTTCTGACAACATCTATCAAGCATGTTTCATCAACCTTGTTGACGCTTGTTCCATCATGTTGCAACAACCATTGTTCGTTCATCAAGCGTGAACAAGTTGTTGGAACAATGTTGTTAACGATTGTCGCTTGAACAACGTTGTTCAGCCATGATAACCTCATTGTTGCAACGTTGTTCAGCGAACAATGTTGCAGCAACCTGATCAATTTTTACGCGTGTAAACAAGAAATCCAAGTCAGCGTCTTCCGTGGAGCACTAAGTTGAATCAACATGAACGAATTGCGTTTTATTCAAAAGTACAAATAGAGACAATCAGGAGCAAAAATTATTGAGACAACCGCATAAGTGCC